>JAOBYK010444345.1:0-14405 GCA_025434845.1 Phenganax subtilis | reverse complement strand
AGGGGAATCAACCATCTTCGTATTCCACCCGAGTCCTGCCATACCGTGTTGCCCTTCAGAAGAGCTTTGGGAGAAAAGGGATGATCACTCGCTTGTTGCTCGCTTGTTGTGGGCCCCCAATGGGAACAATGGAACGCATTGTCGCATCGACAGCAAATTCGTGGTGGTACACCTACCCGGTTATTAGGCTTCAAAAGAACCAGATGAACAGGCTCCGGATGAGCTTGTATCTCAGCGACCGCAAACTGAGTCACAGTCAAAGACGGAATCGTCTCTGAACCAGCCAGAGTCAGAAGCGACACCATCGACCAAAGAGCCACCGTCACCTAAGGCCGATAGAGTACTCCCTGAGTCCCACCGACTGCGTCATGGTCCTCTGTTCCGAGCATTAATGCCCGACAAGTTGCAAGCAATGATCCAAAAGATCCATAAGAATCTAGGACATCCAGGACATGCCCAAATGAAAGCTGCTCTTCAGAGTGAAGGTTGGTCCGAGACTGTGATTCAGGCCCTCCAGGACTTCCAGCGCGATGTTTGCCATGAACAGCAAGCGCCGAAGATAGCTCGGCCGGCCCATCTGACAACTCCAAAAGAATTCAAGGACATGGTTTCTTTTGATGCGGCTGAATGGAAGTCACCTCAAGGTTTGTCGTTTGGGTTTTATCATTTCATCGATTCTGCAACCAATTTTCACATTGCCGTGCCATTCCATCAGGGAACTTCAAAAAGCTTGATAGCCTGTTTCAAGGACGCCTGGATTCGTTGGGCTGGACCTCCCAAGTCCTTCATGTATGATAGCTGTGGTGAAGCTAACAGCTCAGTGTTTGGAGATTTCCTGAAAGAACATGACATTCATGCATATCTCATTCCGGCCAGAGCCCACTGGCAACTAGGAAGAGCAGAACGACACGGTGCCATTCTGAAAACCATGTTAACCAAATTTCATGGGGATCAACCTATTTTGGATGGAGACACCTTTGAAAGGGCTTTGATCGAGCTTTGCAATGCCAAGAACGCACTGTCGCGTCATGCCGGATACTCACCGCCGTCTACCCGGAAGTGTCATTGACACTGAGCCTGACGATGCCACAGGTTTCATCGATGGGGATGGGACTGAGGGGATTCGATTCCAACACCAAATGCTGATGCGGGAAGCCGCCCGTATCGCTTATGTTCGTGCCGACCACTGTTCCGCGCTCCGACGGGCCCAACACGCCCGTTCAAGACCCCATCGATTGAAATTTTTCCATTGGTGACTGGGTCATGGTGTGGAAGGACTCCAGAAGTGAAGAAGGTAGGTGGCATGGCCCCGCAAGAGTGTTGATGGTAGAGCAAAATGCCATATGGGTATCTCACATGACTAGGTTGATCCGAATTGCCCCTGAACATGTTCGACTACTATCTAATCATGAACAACTTGTGGCTAGGAGCATTCAAGAACTGGGTTCGTCGCCAATCCAAGGGTCTGGGGTGTTTCAATATCAGGATTTGTCTCAACAGTCAGGTCAAAGACCAACCGAATCCGTTTCGGACCCAAGTCCTGACAGTGCATCGCTCAGACAGCCGGACCCTCAGATTGCTGGCAATCAGTCCGAGCCAACCGAAGGAGAGAGACCAAGGCCAGCTTCGGTAGGCACTGCACCTCAACCTGACACAGAACCAGACTTGGAGCTTCCCACAACACCAAATAATCCTGAAACTCTGATGCCAGACGCATCCCTGGTTCCCATTCCACCTGAAAGTGATGATGAACTCACGGTCGATTCAATTGATTTCGATACATGGAAGATTCATGGGAACTTTTTGATTCGTGTTCACAACATCCCAAGAATTCGACTGTTTAATCCTCGTACTGATCCATCGTGTCCTGTACCCCATGCCGCCATTCTTCCCGACCGATGGACAACTGGAAAGTACAGAACTGGTGATTGGTTCAAGATCCATGAAACATGGGAAAACAATCCGGAAAGTCATAGAACTCTTGCCGAGATATGGACCGGTCAGTCTGTTTTTGCCATCGATCCAACCAAAATGACTTCCGTAGGAAGTCACGAAACTCATCACATATCCGAAGAAGAGCATCCCAATGGGGTAGTCTGTGAAATTCTCTTGACTGAAGCCGAAGTGAAGCAATGCCTCAGGAAATCCCAACATGAGCAGGAACTGTTCCTGGCTTCGGCAGCAAAACGTCAGAGAGTAGAAGTAAAGATCAAAGACTTAACGCCAGAAGAGATCATTCAGTTCGAGAAGGCCAAAGATAAAGAGCTCTCTCAATGGCTTGCGACAGACACGGTCCGTCGCGTTTTGCGCCACAAGATACCTGAGGGACAACTCCTCAGGTCAAGATGGGTTCTGACTTGGAAACCGCTCGATGACATACAGGCCGCCTCAACAGGACTGAGCCGTAAGGCTAAAGCCAGACTCGTCATTCTGGGATTTGAGGATCCCGCAATCGACAGTCTACCCCGTGACTCCCCCACGTTGGAAAGGACGCCCGTATGCTAGCGCTCCAGGTCATCTCAAGTCACAGGTGGGAGGTCAGATCTTTCGATATTTCCACCGCCTTTTTGAGGGGTAGCCGTCAAGACTCAAGGGTCTTAGGTGTCGAGCCTCCTCCAGAACTAAGGCAACGTCTGAATCTTAAGGATGATGAGACCTTAGAGCTGCTCAAAAGTGCATACGGATTGGTGAATGCGCCTCTCTTGTTGTACCAAGAGCTGAAGACCGCCCTCCTCGGCCTTGGCTTTATAATATCTCCATTGGACCCGTGCCTGTTTGTACTTCCCAAACGGAAAGTCCACAATCAATCAAGATCCTAAGGATGCTTGCGGTATACACGGCATTTTAGGTGTCCATGTAGATGATGGCCTGGGTGGGGGTGATGCTGTTTTTTGCTAAAGCCATTGATCAGCTCGAGGCCCGATTTCCTTTTGGAAGCAAACGTCAACGGTCTTTTGTGTTCACTGGCATTCAGGTCAACCAAGATAGCAACGGTGACATCCGCCTCAACCAAACCGAATATATCAAAGATATCAGTGGAATTGAGATTCCCCGAGAACGTCGCAAAGAACCACAGAATGCAGCCAACGATAAAGAAATCCAAGCACTAAGAGGCTTGATAGGTAGCCTTCAGTATGCTGCATCGAACACAAGGCCAGACCTGTCGTGTCGACTCAGCTTGTTGCAGGCGAAGATACCACATGCGACTGTTGGAGATCTCTTGATAGCGAATAGGCTATTAGAAGATGCAAAGAAACACGCCGATGTCGAAATTAGAATCCAATCCATGCCAACAGAACAAGTTCGGTTTCTTTCATTTTCCGATGCTGCTTTTGCCTCGAGGGACAAAGCCCACTCCCAGAGGAACTTTCATCCTCGCCACAACCCCCGGGGTCGATGATAACCACGGTTCAAAGGTAAGTCCTATAGTATGGTGCTCCAAAAAGATCGCCCGTGTGGTAGCTAGCACCCTGGCGTCAGAGACATATGCTCTCTCAGGTGCTTTGGACCAGGTGAGTTGGATCCGATTACATTGGAATTGGATGATCGATCCTTCGACTGTTTGGAACAAGCCATCAGAGACTTTACCTCAGCTTCCTCCGGCATATGCCGTAGTTGACTGCAAGAGCCTCTACGACCTTCTCCAAAAGACGACTGTTCCCCAGTGTAGTGAGTATAGGACACTTCTTGAAGCACTGGTGATCAAGGATCGCCTAAGGGAAGGAATAATATTTAAATGTGTGCACAGTGCTGCCCAAATGGCAGACTCTTTAACGAAAGAAATGGACACCAGTATCCTTAGAACTTTCCTCAGGAATGGCAAGTGTCTCCTCAGGGATGTGGATGAGATTCTCAAACAGAGATCGGATCGTCGACTGCGTCAGACCTGGATGCAAAGCACCACCACCTCTCCAGGTGGCCAAGCGCGCACCTTCTGTCAGGGATGTAATCTCCAAGATTACCAGACAGGTGTGTCTTCGACATGATGCAAAGACTCGTCAATCACCTCATCTGTGTGCGCCCTACGCATGATAGAGTACAATGGTACTGCGTTAATTCCAACTTTTAGCCCGTTTGTCAAGACAAAAGAATTTTTTTAGGAGTGTGATTTCAGTGGCCAAACCTTGCAACCTGGACTTTGAAGGGTACGCTGTCACATGAGAGGTGACACTCATCCGAGTGTCATGTGTTCGTGCCCGTGAGAAGGGGCTCAAGTCAGGGGGCTTGGATGGTAGGCCGTGGACGGCCGTTCGCCCTTGGTCGTGGACGACCCTCGGAGGCTGCGGTGTGAGAAAGACGCGCCCGGGAGCGCTTGGTGGGTAGAAGTGATAGGTGAGGGAAGGGCGACGCTTCCAGGTGGGGAATCTACACTGGTAGCGGAGCCCAAGCCGCTGAAGGTGTTGAAGCACTTTCGGAAGTGGCTGGGTTCGCATGGCTACTGCTCGTGATGATCCTTCTTCAGGCTCCGGGGGCTCTGGAGGATCGAGTCATTTGCCCTACAATCAGGTGCCTGTGTTCAAACCTGGAGAGACTGACTTGAATGAATGGACTCGCAAAGTCGAATTTCTAGCTCAGCTATGGCCTCCAGAACAGTTGCACTACTTAGCACCAAGGATTGCGATGCAGTGCGAGGGTAGCGCCTTCCAGCGGGTATCCAGAGTTGATCCCAAAGTGTTGCGCTCGAATTCCACCGATGGAGTTCAGGCGATTGTGGAAGCACTGGGTGGAATCTGGGGTAAATCCCGATTGGAGGACAAGTTCGAGCGATTCGAGAGAGCGATTTACAGCACAGTTCTAAAGGGTGACGAGACCAATGAGTCCTACTTGGCACGTCACGACCACCAGTTTGAGGAGCTGAAGAGCATGAAGGTTGGGCTTGATGAGTTTCGTGCTTACATCCTTCTTCGCAACTCCTCCTTGAGCTCAGACGACAAGAAACGCTTGATCGTGGAATCCCAAGGGTCATTGGATTATCGTGAAGTGGTGTCAAACCTCAAACTGCTAGGGAGCAAGTTCTTCCACGAAGTCCATGCCGGGAAAGCTCAGAATGTTCGAACCAAAACGTATGACTCGTCGACCTTCTATGCTGATGAAGAACCAGCCATGTTCATGTCGACTCCGGCAACTGCCGGTGATGAGGAGCCGACCTTTTTTTGGTGATCCTCTGGATGACGGACATCTGGAACAATGGGCCGAAGAAGGTGATGCTGATGCTGTTGTGTGCATGTCTCCAATTTGAGGAGAGTTTGTTGGACACATTGCAATCCGATCCCGACATGGCCGCATGCATGAACACGTACATGGAAGCTCGAAAAAGGCTTTCCGACAAGGCCAAAGGACGTGGTTTTTGGAACCCTCCTCGCAAGGGCATGGGCAAAGGTCGCAAGGGGAAGAGCGACCGCTTCGAGTTCCGACCACGGAAACCGCTGGCACAAAGGGTCTTAGAATCCAATTGTCGGAGGTGTGGGGCAAAAGGCAAAAGGCCATTGGAAGGCCGAGTGTCCGCTCCGCAACCAAAGTGCATCCTCAGGACTCAATGCTGCCAAAGATGGCGCTTTCACTGGAATGGCCTTGCAGGAGTCCGACTTCGCTGAGGATGAAGACATGATTCTCATCAATCAGGCGCCTTGGACAAATTGGCATTCAGTTTTTATGACTCTAGCAGACAAGCCATTTCCCCACAGGGTAGTGAATTCAACGGACATGGTCCGCCGAATGCAGCAATGCTCGCAAAGGCTGATGCCATTGCTTCGAGCCAGACTGAGCCATCCAACAAGCCCTCTGATTGAGCCAAAGTCTTCACCCACCACGGGTGAGGCGACGACATGTTTCGTAAGTCATGGAACTCTAGGCATCGTCGACCTAGGTGCCAGTCAGACAGTCATAGGAGAACATCAGGTGTCCGAACTCACCTCTCAACTGCCAGGACATGTTCAGGTCCAGGAAGTTCCATGCAGAACAGTTTTCCGTTTTGGCAATGCAACCGAGCTTTGCTTGTTCCACTAGGGCCGTATAAAGTGAAGATCTGTGTTGTTCCATCACGTACACCATTTTTGCTTTCGAATAATGTTTTTCGTAAGCTCGATGCATCGATCCACACCGCAACCGATTCAGTGTACTTTGGAAAGCTTGGATTCGGACTGCCACTCACTTTGTCCGAAAAGAAGCTATATCTTCTCGATTTTGCACAGTTGATTTCACGAGCCCAACAAACGCCAGTCAAACAGATAGAAACGAAAGAAGAAACTATTTTGCAAAGCAGTGACAGTCGGATCGGTTTCGGTTCGTCTCGTACATCGTGTCCTCGTTCCGGAGATTCTGAGCATGAGGGTCGTGATGCAGATGAGCCTCCTCTGAGACTCTCGTGCCCAAGCCCTGACAGTGAAGTGCGATCACAAGACCCGACCGACTCCGGTGTTTGCCATGGCATCCATGTCCAAGACTCCGACCTTGGCCGATCGTTTCAAGGCCCTGAAGACAGCATCCCAGGCAGGAATTCCCTCCGATCCGGAGACCATGCCGCTGGAAGAGTTGGCTCAGGCCAAGATCGCATTCGGCGAAGCCAAGAAGGGTCAGACCTTTGCCAAAGTCCTCGAGGACAGTCGCTATGTCACATGGTTCCTGGGACATTACCAGGATTCAACCAAGCCGGTACACAAGGCCTTCGTGACGTTTGCGCGTCGCCAGATCGAAGCCCAAGAAGCCGTCGTGACTTTGGCTCCCAAATCTCGAGCCAAGGCCAAGGCCATGCCGACATCTCGGCCGGCGACGGCCGAAGAAGTCGACAGCTGGATTGCCCAGGAACCCCTGGAGATGTGGGACATGATCGAAGAGGACCAGAGCACCCGTCAGGAACTCGAGATCCAGAGTCAACGTCTGACCCGCCTGGAAGAGACCATGAACCAGATCTTGCAGGTTCTCTCGCAGCCGAATCCCATTCTGGACTCTGCGCAGCAAGTGAACCACGAGGAGCAAGAGCTCTAGATCCAACCGCAGGCGCCAGTGGTCCAGTGGTAGTTGATTCCCGGGAAATGCATTCGTTGATCGCAGACTGTATCGGATGTGAACAAGTGTCCCTCAATCCTGACCAGGTCCTAGATCCATTGTACTTCACTCATGCGCAAACCGAGCCGCAGATTTGGAATTGGGTTTACCAGGAGATGATGTCGTACTTTTTGCAAACATTATGGTACTCAAGAAGAAGTGGCAACTCATTTTTCTAGAGGGGGTATTGATATACTTGAGGTATACTGTTCATCGGACAGCCAGCTCACCTGTCAGGCACAGAATCTGGGACTGAAAGCCGCGCGCTTCTGTCGCCAACATGGTGACCTCGGGACTTTTCATGGTCGAAGTAAGTTGTATGATCTCCTATGGGTGACAAAACCGAGGCATGTTTGGACATCCCCGAACTGTGGTCCGTGGTCGAATTGGAGCCATCTGAACGCCGGAAAGTCTCGAGAACTCGCGATCAAGATCGGATCAGCTCGGATGGCTGAGAAGACACATCTGCTTGTTTGCGATGCCCTATGCCGTCTGCAGATTGGTCGAGGGTCTTACACACATTTTCATCTAGAGCAGCCTTCCGGCTCCGAAATGATATTTCAAGGTGAACTGTCATTCATTGTGCACTATACTCATCAGGTGAAGTTCGACATGTGCACTGGGGGCAACCTCCGACACCCCAATCGGCCTGAAGCCTTTCTCCGGAAACGCGCGCAGATATTGACCACATCTACCATCATGCACAGAGCAGTGGAGCAGTGGCAATGTCGTGAGTCTCATGACCATCTGCAGATCGCCGGGAGTTGCGCGGCCCCTGGACTAGGGCGAATTCCGTTGTCTAGGTACACTGAACTGTACACTCAAACCTTTGCTCGTCGTTTGGGAAAAATAATCCAAACTAGTGTCCAAAGCAAAGAGCCTCAAAGATCTAACCAGGTGTGTGAAGTTTTTGGGATTCTTGAACCTGACAACAAACACCGTAGGATTGAAGGGAAAACACCGCCTCACACGTCAGAGTCCAGTGACAGCAGCCCAGCGACTGCCAGAGAGTTGAGCCAGCTACAAGCGATTCTCCAAGATGTGGACCAGGTCACCCCAAGGGTAGGTAGAGTGTGGATCACTGAAGGGCCCATCATGACCAAGCTCCAAAACTTGTTTTCGAACATGAAAATAGGGGGCATTGATGTGTGTAGGGGAATCAACCGTCTTCGTACTCCACCAGAGTCATGCCATACCGTGTTGCCCTTCAGAAGAGCTTTTGGGAGAAAAAGGGATGATCACTCGCTTGTTGTCGACCCCCAATGGGAACAATGGAACACATTGTCGCATCGACAGCAAATTCGTGGTGGTACACCTACCCGGTTATTAGTGACCATGTTTGCCTCGGTTCCAAAAGAACCACATGAACAGGCTCCGGACGAGCTTGTATCTAAGCGACCGCGAACTGAGTCACAGTCCAAGACGGAAGAGTCAGAAGCGACACCATCAACCAAAGAGCCACCAGCCCCTAATGCCGATGGAGTACTCCCTGAGTCCCACCGACTGTGTCATGGTCCTCTGTTCCGAGCATTGCCCGACAAGTTGCAAGCAATGATCCAAAAGGTCCATAAGAATCTAGGACATCCAGGACATGCCCAAATGAAAGCTGCACTTCAGAGTGAAGGTTGGTCCGAGACTGTGATTCAGGCCCTCCAGGACTTCCAGTGCGATGCTTGCCATGAACAGCAAGCGCCAAAGATAGCTCGGCCAGCCCATCTGACAACTCCAAAAGAATTCAATGACATGGTTTCTTTTGATGCGGTTGAATGGAGGTCACCTCAAGGTTTGTCATTTGGGTTTTATCATTTCATCGACTCAGCAACGAATTTTCACATTGCCGTGCCATTCCATCAGGGAACTTCAAAAAGCTTGATAGCCTGTTTCAAGGACGCTTGGATTCGTTGGGCTGGACCTCCCAAGTCCGTCATGTATGATAGCTGTGGTGAAGCTAACAGCTCGGTGTTTGGAGATTTCCTGAAAGAACATGACGTCCGCGCGTATCCCATTCCGGCTAGAGCCCACTGGCAACCAGGAAGAGCAGAACGACATGGTGCCATTCTGAAAACCATGTTAGCCAAATTTCATGGGGAACAACCTATTTTGGATGGAGACACCTTTGAAAGGGCTTTGATCGAGCTTTGCAATGCCAAGAACGCACTGTCGCGTCATGCCGGATACTCACCGCCGTCTACCCGGAAGTGTCATTGACACTGAGCCTGACGATGCCACAGGTTTCATCGATGGGGATGGGACTGAGGGGATTCGATTCCAACACCAAATGCTGATGCGGGAAGCCGCCCGTATCGCTTATGTTCGTGCCGACCACTGTTCCGCGCTCCGACGGGCCCAACACGCCCGTTCAAGACCCCATCGATTGAAATTTTTCCATTGGTGACTGGGTCATGGTGTGGAAGGACTCCAGAAGTGAAGAAGGTAGGTGGCATGGCCCCGCAAGAGTGTTGATGGTAGAGCAAAATGCCATATGGGTATCTCACATGACTAGGTTGATCCGAATTGCCCCTGAACATGTTCGACTACTATCTAATCATGAACAACTTGTGGCTAGGAGCATTCAAGAACTGGGTTCGTCGCCAATCCAAGGGTCTGGGGTGTTTCAATATCAGGATTTGTCTCAACAGTCAGGTCAAAGACCAACCGAATCCGTTTCGGACCCAAGTCCTGACAGTGCATCGCTCAGACAGCCGGACCCTCAGATTGCTGGCAATCAGTCCGAGCCAACCGAAGGAGAGAGACCAAGGCCAGCTTCGGTAGGCACTGCACCTCAACCTGACACAGAACCAGACTTGGAGCTTCCCACAACACCAAATAATCCTGAAACTCTGATGCCAGACGCATCCCTGGTTCCCATTCCACCTGAAAGTGATGATGAACTCACGGTCGATTCAATTGATTTCGATACATGGAAGATTCATGGGAACTTTTTGATTCGTGTTCACAACATCCCAAGAATTCGACTGTTTAATCCTCGTACTGATCCATCGTGTCCTGTACCCCATGCCGCCATTCTTCCCGACCGATGGACAACTGGAAAGTACAGAACTGGTGATTGGTTCAAGATCCATGAAACATGGGAAAACAATCCGGAAAGTCATAGAACTCTTGCCGAGATATGGACCGGTCAGTCTGTTTTTGCCATCGATCCAACCAAAATGACTTCCGTAGGAAGTCACGAAACTCATCACATATCCGAAGAAGAGCATCCCAATGGGGTAGTCTGTGAAATTCTCTTGACTGAAGCCGAAGTGAAGCAATGCCTCAGGAAATCCCAACATGAGCAGGAACTGTTCCTGGCTTCGGCAGCAAAACGTCAGAGAGTAGAAGTAAAGATCAAAGACTTAACGCCAGAAGAGATCATTCAGTTCGAGAAGGCCAAAGATAAAGAGCTCTCTCAATGGCTTGCGACAGACACGGTCCGTCGCGTTTTGCGCCACAAGATACCTGAGGGACAACTCCTCAGGTCAAGATGGGTTCTGACTTGGAAACCGCTCGATGACATACAGGCCGCCTCAACAGGACTGAGCCGTAAGGCTAAAGCCAGACTCGTCATTCTGGGATTTGAGGATCCCGCAATCGACAGTCTACCCCGTGACTCCCCCACGTTGGAAAGGACGCCCGTATGCTAGCGCTCCAGGTCATCTCAAGTCACAGGTGGGAGGTCAGATCTTTCGATATTTCCACCGCCTTTTTGAGGGGTAGCCGTCAAGACTCAAGGGTCTTAGGTGTCGAGCCTCCTCCAGAACTAAGGCAACGTCTGAATCTTAAGGATGATGAGACCTTAGAGCTGCTCAAAAGTGCATACGGATTGGTGAATGCGCCTCTCTTGTTGTACCAAGAGCTGAAGACCGCCCTCCTCGGCCTTGGCTTTATAATATCTCCATTGGACCCGTGCCTGTTTGTACTTCCCAAACGGAAAGTCCACAATCAATCAAGATCCTAAGGATGCTTGCGGTATACACGGCATTTTAGGTGTCCATGTAGATGATGGCCTGGGTGGGGGTGATGCTGTTTTTTGCTAAAGCCATTGATCAGCTCGAGGCCCGATTTCCTTTTGGAAGCAAACGTCAACGGTCTTTTGTGTTCACTGGCATTCAGGTCAACCAAGATAGCAACGGTGACATCCGCCTCAACCAAACCGAATATATCAAAGATATCAGTGGAATTGAGATTCCCCGAGAACGTCGCAAAGAACCACAGAATGCAGCCAACGATAAAGAAATCCAAGCACTAAGAGGCTTGATAGGTAGCCTTCAGTATGCTGCATCGAACACAAGGCCAGACCTGTCGTGTCGACTCAGCTTGTTGCAGGCGAAGATACCACATGCGACTGTTGGAGATCTCTTGATAGCGAATAGGCTATTAGAAGATGCAAAGAAACACGCCGATGTCGAAATTAGAATCCAATCCATGCCAACAGAACAAGTTCGGTTTCTTTCATTTTCCGATGCTGCTTTTGCCTCGAGGGACAAAGCCCACTCCCAGAGGAACTTTCATCCTCGCCACAACCCCCGGGGTCGATGATAACCACGGTTCAAAGGTAAGTCCTATAGTATGGTGCTCCAAAAAGATCGCCCGTGTGGTAGCTAGCACCCTGGCGTCAGAGACATATGCTCTCTCAGGTGCTTTGGACCAGGTGAGTTGGATCCGATTACATTGGAATTGGATGATCGATCCTTCGACTGTTTGGAACAAGCCATCAGAGACTTTACCTCAGCTTCCTCCGGCATATGCCGTAGTTGACTGCAAGAGCCTCTACGACCTTCTCCAAAAGACGACTGTTCCCCAGTGTAGTGAGTATAGGACACTTCTTGAAGCACTGGTGATCAAGGATCGCCTAAGGGAAGGAATAATATTTAAATGTGTGCACAGTGCTGCCCAAATGGCAGACTCTTTAACGAAAGAAATGGACACCAGTATCCTTAGAACTTTCCTCAGGAATGGCAAGTGTCTCCTCAGGGATGTGGATGAGATTCTCAAACAGAGATCGGATCGTCGACTGCGTCAGACCTGGATGCAAAGCACCACCACCTCTCCAGGTGGCCAAGCGCGCACCTTCTGTCAGGGATGTAATCTCCAAGATTACCAGACAGGTGTGTCTTCGACATGATGCAAAGACTCGTCAATCACCTCATCTGTGTGCGCCCTACGCATGATAGAGTACAATGGTACTGCGTTAATTCCAACTTTTAGCCCGTTTGTCAAGACAAAAGAATTTTTTTAGGAGTGTGATTTCAGTGGCCAAACCTTGCAACCTGGACTTTGAAGGGTACGCTGTCACATGAGAGGTGACACTCATCCGAGTGTCATGTGTTCGTGCCCGTGAGAAGGGGCTCAAGTCAGGGGGCTTGGATGGTAGGCCGTGGACGGCCGTTCGCCCTTGGTCGTGGACGACCCTCGGAGGCTGCGGTGTGAGAAAGACGCGCCCGGGAGCGCTTGGTGGGTAGAAGTGATAGGTGAGGGAAGGGCGACGCTTCCAGTGTGGGGAATCTACAATGCCAGTATATATTTACCTGTATGTTAACTGTTACGAAAGCCAGCCAATAGGCTAGGCTGAAGTGCTAGATGGGTGAACGAAGTGAGTATAGGGTGCGTGGAGGGGGTCGTGTGGAGGGTCCTGTAGACCCAGAGCTTGCAGGGGGAGAGCGAGCAAAAGATGGTGTCCAAAATGCATCTCTATAAGTTATAAGTGCCTTGGTGATGCGAGTGATGCCAAGAGGTGCAACACTGTATTTTTTGCATCACCAGGTGGCAATGTTGGGCTCAGCAAAGGACATGTTTCTGTATTGCTCAGCTGTAAAGATGAGCAAGCATGTTTCGTTCTAGCAGCAGTGTAGAACACCATCTAGGGTGGGCCAAGACGCACCGTGACCTGTCAGAAGTTTTAGGGAAATCAGGGCACCGGCAAGGGAGTGCTTTTTTGTGGGATCTAGCAGCTGTAAAAAAAATACGTTGAAAGACTGTGTTTGTTCTGCTGTAAAGACAATCTACCTTGGCAAGCCTAGGCCTAGTACACAGAAAAAACCGCATGGACGGCATTCCTGCAAGCCGGCGCGTTTCGTGCTTGCAGCGGAGAAGTTATGCGTAGAGCACTATGTAAGAAGGGCCGCAAGGACGAAGGCAATTTATGGGAAGGTTCTTTTTGATCGTTTTACCGGAAGAGGGAAGGGCACCATCAAAGAATGGACCTTAAGGAACCGTTTTGTTCCTGCCCTTTTCGGCTTTGTTTGGCAGCCGCCTGCAAAAGAGTGTGCCTCCGAAAAGCGGGTTCTAGCAAAAGGGCATTGGCCAAAGCAGAACGCGGCAGATGCATCTTCGAGCATGCGGCACGAATCTTGCGAATGAAGAGGGTCTTATCCGCGTTGCTCTGAGTGTCTACAAGGGCTGGCTTTCGCCTCCTTCCTTCTCAGATAGGTGTATATTTATATATATATTATTCTTCGTGTATTAACAAAAACACATATATAATCATCATAAATAAATATATATATATAAGAGGGCGTGTGTGTCTGTCATGGCACCACTTGTGTGCGCTAGCCGCGGCTGTCCGTCCTTCCGCCTCTGGAGGTCGACCAAAGCGAGTGGCGACCGCCGCGACTGGGGAATTCGGGCATTTCGGGAGATCAGCGAGCGCTCCAAAAAAGAGCACATCGCTGTGGGTGGTTTTGGGGGAAGTGCTTTGCATCAAACATGCTGTGAATGCTGGAAACTCGGGGGGGGTCTAGATTGTTTTGGATTTTTGTTTTTTGGGAAGCGGAGAGCGTCCAAGCACCAACCTCCCGGACACTCAGCAAAATGTGAGGGGTCAGGATTATCACCAAGTTCCTCCGTATTGTGAGGATAAATTACATATGACAATGGCCTGACAAAAAGGTGCAACACGCACTTTTGCCGGAAATAACAAATATTATATAGCGGGGTATTGACGATCTCCAAGAACCAGTGGTAAAAGAGATCCCAGACTCACTGGGTCAGCCGGGGTGTATTGCATCGCATCGCCCCAGGTGTAAGGTCCCGTGGCCCAGATCTGGAGTCCGAGGCCGACCAACGCCGCAGACCAAACGGGCCTTTTCCACTACGTTTAATGGTGATCCAATCAAATCTGACCCGGGGAATTTCCACTACATTCAATGCGTGGTTTGAACATGTTTTGAATGATCTTCGATAGGGACCCGGGGATGGTAGGCAGTAGGCATGGGGTTTGAGTTTGATGTGTCTTTGAGCTAGATGCGACCTCGCACCTACGGGGACTTGGTAGGGCACGGGAACTCATTTCTGGCAGCTCGTTGTTTTCGATCCAAAGTTACAGAGAACTCAGAGCTGATTTTTTCCCAACGGAGTTCCCT
>JAOBYK010444234.1:0-14406 GCA_025434845.1 Phenganax subtilis | reverse complement strand
CTAAGAATTCCACAGGTCTCCACACTTTCTTCTTTTTTGGCTTTAGGTTACCTCCGGAGTTTGGAACCTGGAGCGCGAATTGCTGACACAGTCAATGAACCTTGCAAAACAGCCTTTCAAAGCAAACGTTTCCCGCGAATGCCTGTACGCCGCTCTGCAGCCAGTCCAACTCCTGCGGGCACATGCTTCAAGCAAATTTCTTTGGAGCGTGGAACCCGATATCGGCAAGTCCTCCTCTGTAAGCTCGGCCTTAGAAACTAGCGCTTAGTCATATAACTTTATCGAGCAACCAGGAAGCAGCTGAGACACGAGCCGGAGAGTCGTTCTCGGTCGCCTGCCAGTTCCAAAAAACCAAACGACGTGATTCTATCGTGGCACCTTGAAATCTGAGGCCGCGTCTGGCGAAGCATTTTCAAATGGCTTCGCCTGCACGATTGCGGAATCGAGCAGTCACGACGTTCAATTTAGACAACACGCCGCCATCGAAGACGCGCGCAACAACGACACGGCCTGTCCTTGTGCAGAACAGCCTCCTGGAGCGCCCGCGCCACGTCGAACGCAAGCAAAGTCAAACAACACTTTAACTCGATTCCATGGGGAACGCTCATGTCACTTCGCGCCTCTTCGTCGAGAGCCGCTGCTTGCTGTTCCCACCAGGTGTGCAGACACCAAACCTACGGCGACGAAGGCCGGAGATCGAACCCAGATGAGGCCCACGCCACGCTCAGGTTGGTGCGGGGTGGCCAACCAAAAACACGCCGGTGAAGGTGTGCTCCTGAAACAGATCACCCCCGAGAATTCGGCGACCGCGAAGAACGAAACCATGGAAGCGGCGCAGTCAACAATTTCACAAACGACTTTCATCCGCGGGTGCACAATAGCGGCCTCGGTGACGCCGGCCATGATGAGAAACGCGACAGAAGAATTACAGAAACGGAAAATGTGTGCTTTCATGCGGTGGTGCGGTTGCTGTGTGGACGTGATTGTGCGCCTTCATGGGCATGTGCACGTGAGAGTGTGTGGGTGTGTGTGGTGCGTGCCGTCGGCGTGCAGTGTTGTCGAGTCACTTGTCTCAAGCCGAAGCTGTGAAAAAAGGTTGCAAATCATGGGCCATGGGAGATATGTCAACAACAAACACGTTTATTGCGTTTTGGTCTCAAGTGGCTAGAGGCAATCTTTTTTGTCTGCAGCGCGCGCTAGGCTCAATCCGCGTCAATCCTGCGGCACGTCAACAAGCTGGGGTCTTCAGTTTGCAGGCGAGGAAAGAAGCAACGGAAAGACCGAATTTGAATGTCCTCTGCGAGTGATCTGATTCCAACTCCAGCTCGCTGTCAGAGGGCGCCTGTCCATCTTTTTGGATCAATTTTGGCAAAGCGCTCTGCGTCCGGCCTCCGACTGCGATGAAGGGCAAGTTGTGCTATCGCCGTCCGACTCCGGCTGGGAATCGTCCGCGCTGTCCTCGCAAATGCATGGGGCAACTGCAATAAGAAAACGGGCAGGCCGATTTCAACGCACTAGCCACGGAACTCGGGAAGGCACAGCTGCGGGATCTAGATCAAACATCTCCTCGGGCAGGCCGTGAGGCAAGCAAAGAATGCATGGACAAGGTGAAAGAAGACCCCTAATTCAGAAACTTCAGCGACTGAGAGTTGGACCCCGTAGAGGCCATGGACGGTATTCACGACGGCGGGGTTCGGAGGGGGGTCGGCCTCTGCCACAGCTATTACGCGGTGCTATTACGCGGTGCATCTTGCTTGTCTGTATTTTTATCTGGGTCTCGGACGAAAAAGTCCATCTCAGGATCCTCTTCCTGCAAGACTTTTACAATGAGTTGCGTTGGCTTCAGGACACCGCAAAGCTCACTTACATGAAATCTTGTGCGTTCAGCACCTCGACTACTTGACGCAAACCGTTGGGCGCTCCGCGGCAAACTAGGGGCCTCCAGAGGGGGAAGTCCCCCCCTGCTGTGCTTGGTGGCTGTGCTTGGTGCTTGGAGACTTGGAGATGATGCGAGCTCCAAGACTATTTTAAAACATGGTCTTGAGGTGATCCAGGAAACAACACATGAGAACACAAAACATCTTCATCAATCATCAATCAACACACTTCGCAGCCTGCGAATTGGACGCTCCACGCGGTCCCGGTCCGGGTCGCTGTCTGCTGCGCCGAGCGGCGGGTGGTGTGCGTCTGGCCAGGCCAACTCATAGCCTGACGAGGGCCCGGGGAGAGCGGACACGGGTGCGGCCTCGTGTCCCACGAAACAGGGACGTTCGAAGCATCCACACGGATCCAACTGGGTTTGAGTGGGAGGTGTCGGCAGTTTCCGAAGAAAAGGGGGGAGTTGCAGCAGATGATCCACTGGGTAGGGACCCAGACCGACTGGGAGACCCACTGAGTCGCATTCCGGTTTCGCTTTGGGGCATCGAAGGAAGACCTCGCACGTTGTGCAGTCAAGGACCCGATGCATTTGAACGCACCCCGAAATGCTGTGTTAGCTGCTGAGAGGAAGAGAAAAGGTCGTACAATGGAATAGCTGCGCAGTGTCCATTTTGGGAGGTTTTTTTTGCCCGCTGCCCGCTGCTGATGATAAGCAAACTTCAAAGGTTCTCGCGTGGTCAGGTCAGATTTGTTGCATCTCAGGCGAAATCTTTGTTCGCCACAGAATGCTGTACATAAATTATATGAATGATATGATATCAAACGGATGCCTTCAGCATGGCTCTGTCCAACCACTTTCACCCATCTTTCACCCACCAGCTCAACAGCACTGACCCCATCTCTCCCTGTCTCCACCGTACGCGTGGGCGGTCGAAGTCCGAGTCCAAGGGCGGTCGAAGTCCACGCGGCACCGCGGCGGTGGTTTGGCCGCGCGGCACCGCCGTCGCGGGTGGCGCCTGAGTGGAGATACACACCGTAGGCGTAGAACATCACCGCAAAGAGGCCTCGCGGTTGGGCTGTGCATTGGGCGGGGTGTGGTTTTGAGATGTTTTGAGACATGTGGAGTGGAAAGGTTGGCTGCTTTGAAGATGACTTTGCCAATTGATTCCACATTGGGAGCCACGGAAAAGCTACAAAATGATCAGGTGAAAAGCTAAGATATGATGAGTTCCATGGAATGGGGGTTTTATAAGAGCTGGTTCATCAGTTGATCGCCAACACCACACCCCTGTGAGCCTTTGATTCAGATTTCGAGTCGATCTGAAATGGTGAACAAACTTCTCTGAGTCCCTAACTCTTCGCTGACCACGGACTGCAGGGTAATCTGTGAGTATCTGTTCACAATCTGGTGCCCTAAACCTTCTGCCATGCGAACCCAGCCATCCCAAGCGTTGGCGTGTTCCGCGGTCTCTGGTGTCGGGCCAAAAAGCACGTCCATGTTGATTGGCATAATCACCTCAGGGTGGGGGGAAGGAAGACCGAAGCGGTCACAAAGTCTGATGGCCAGGCATTGAGATGTTCATAAATCCAGAGGCTTTTCAATCAAGAGTCTGCATGTAGTGAAGAACCACAACGGAATCAAGAAGAGAAGTGTATACGCTGACCTTCCAAGCACCCCTTCACCCCCTGCGAAAGAATAACACAGACGCTCAACGGACCCCAAATCCTTTTCCGTCGTTTTCAACGACGTGACTTGTCTCAGGGCAAGAAATGAAACGGAATCCGATGGTGCGGTCCAGCGGCAGACAGCAACATTGGCATGGTGCGCACGAGCTGATCCACGGCTTCATCCGCGATGACCTCACTCGCTGGGACCCGCGAGGAAAACCAGGCGACCACGCTCAGCGGTTCGTTCCACCCGCATCCAGGGGGTACCGACCCAGCTGTTGGGACCACACGGACTCCCCAAACTGGCTTGGTCTTCGGAAAAGGGTCGAAAACCACGAGGTGAATTCTCAGGGGGTCCATGAAAGGTCAAGTATGGCGGGGGGTGTTGAGATGTCCTGGCAAACTTCGCCCCATGTTGCTGCAAGGAAGGGTCCCAAGCTCCCGGAGACCCATTGGTCCCATTGATCGTGGGATCATTCAAGGTCCTAGGTCAGTTTTGTCGGTCAATCAGTCTCTTGGAACTGGCAGTCACCTGAAAAATCCTCTTCACACTCGCAATGAGACATGGCCGAGCCGAGCTCCTGACTCCACAATCCAAATATCCAAATTCATAACTCACCGAGCGAGCGGTGACTCAGCTCATACCGCTTCATCACACATCAGGTCCTCCCCTCCCCCACACGAGATCTACCCGAAGAGTCCCAGACTGAGAAGGGCGTGGGGTTGTAGAACCTGAGCACCGCACCGGCGACGCCAAAACACCGAAGCCACACCGCACTGGGGCGGGCACCGGGCGAGGTCCGAACACTGTAACTTGGGTCCGGTAACACTCAAGCGAGGATCCAGGTGCGGTTGCAAAATCGACTCTGAAGGTGAAAGTCCGCATCTTTCATGTTGCTTTTGGAGATGTTGGTTTAGGCTTTAGGCTTTAGGGATATGTCGGTTCTTGACTGAAAGGGCCTGGTCTCAAGTACGTAGGCGGTAATACCAAGCGCGGCCGAGAAAACAGGGTTGAAAAGAACGAAGGCATCCCTTTCGTCCCCCCTGGGCAGCACTAGTGAAGAAGAGGTGGCCCTTCAAACATGAAGGACCACCCATGCTCTTCAGCAAGTAACAAACCGAAGGTTCCACTTAATGAGGACCTTACTGTGCCGATCCAATCATCTGAGAATATCTGAGAGCTCCACTTGTGGTGGCTCTTGTGCTGCTTCCACATCGCTGGCACCTCCCACTTCCCACAGCTGTTCTTACGTATACGCTGCAGGAAACGGGCCAACGCCACGAGAACATCACACCGCGAAGCGTGAAGTCAGTCCGATCTTCTCCAATACCCGGCCATTAGATGCCATTACAAGACATCCAAAACGCTCACCCAGCCAGGAACACCGCGCGAACTCGTGCTGCGAACCGCAGTGTGAACTGAACTGTCCCCGGACCTTGGGGGCGATTCCCGAATTCTCTCTGTGTAGTCAGTGTAGGCTCTTCTCAAGGTGTTGGCTCCCAACCAAAACGCCAAAGGCCAGTCTCAAGAACCTCTCCACATCTCATTCAAACGACCTTCGAAAGCCTGATGTTGCATCACAAACGACCGGGAGCGAGATGTCCGGAGCCCTGTGTCGCACCTGATGCCCCAAATAGTGATACCCCCACCTAAGCTGCCACCGCTCGCGCAGAGAGCTGTGCCGCGATGAGATGGCACATGAAGAGTCCGTGACCCAACATTGCTGGCACTGTCGATCCCCTCCGCCAGTGACCGACGACCCCTTGAGACGAAAGCACCAAGTCGGTGACGAACAAAGCCCAAAAAGACTCTTCGTTCCACAGAGATCCATGGCGGTCATGTTACATGTTACATGTTCAATGGGTCATGAGTCATGTGCAACTCCAGTCGATTTACTTCATGTGGAGCACGTCAAACAAACGCTGAGAGTACCGGTGCAATGGCCCAGACCCGCCAAGGACGGACGTCCAAAAAGGGCGTCCGAAAAAAGGGATCGATTTGGTTAATGATGCCCAGACCGGATTCCCATTGGACCCGGTTTTGCACACGTTCTGAGGGGAGTATCTCTCTATTAAATCAATGCAACCGGAAAAGGATGAATTCAGAGACCGTGGGCGTGGCGAAGGTCCGTGTCTCCCAGCGACGTTCCGTGTCTCTTCTGGACGAAGCCTCCGTCTATGTCACCGGAAATTCTCATGAAGAATGATCACCCATTCCCAACAAGGATTCACTGCGTTACATGTTATTATGGTTTTTATGTTAGGCTTTGCCCCAGCCTGTATTTGTAGTCATTCTGCATCATTCAGGTACTGCCGTTCTCTTACCAAATTCAGGTACACCAAAACCGTTGGGAAGTGCTGTTTCAGCCTGACCTCAAAACCTGTTTTCGCACATTTGTCCATGCGCAGCACGGCCATGGCGCAGTGTGTCAGTCAGATGGTCGATCGAGGTCATTGAACGGGGTGGACCAGAGACGGAGCCGATTCAGGTTTCGCCATGTTTCGCCCGTGTCATACGCTTCGGGCGAAAGATGCGATGAAACATGGGATGAATGTGGAAGACAACAAAACTGTTTCCAAATATGTCTGAGTCACAGGTTCATTTGACCAATGGGTGACTGGGTGGTACACTGAACCCGGGCAAGCAAGGAAGGACATAAGCAGGCGTTTCATGACGTGACGAACTGACCATCAGAACTTCAACTCCTCTCCACCCATGACGCTTAAAAAAGGTCGACCTCTCCAAGACCACTCCAACCTCCAACAACCCGTCAGAACCAACGACCTCTCCTGCCCTCAACGACCTCGCGCGTGCCCGAGCGGCTCGAAGAAGTCGATGCTGATGATCAAGGCCGCCAAAGAGCCGAGATGCCATCCGACCGACCTGGCACGCCCGACGCAAGGAGCACGCACGCCACAAAAAACACCACCCACGTCCTAATCAAATCATATCAAATCAACGTTCTTTCATGGACCACAAGGGGATGCATCAATGTACTAATGTCCCATGTCCACCCAAAACAAGCTAATTACTAGTAACTACTAAGACTCAAGCCACGAGCAGGAATTGGCCATCTCGCCAACTGATGCAGCCCCATGCCCATTCCCACGCGCCTGCCACCCCATCCACAAAAGGCTTGGCTCTTGCCCTGCGGTGGGGGGGCTTGGCTCCGAATGTTCCGACTGAAAGGTGCCAACCCGATGTTCACCGGGGTTTCGGGATCAAGTCCAAGCAGCTTGGAGGCGACTCCGGATCAAGCACAGTTGACATCAGAAAGACTGGTGATCACACCCCAAATCAAGGTTGCCCCCCAAAAAATCGACCAGGGTTCACCAAAGGGATCGGGGTGTCACTCTTCAATCCTCACTGAAAAAATCTGAAAAAGGGGGAACCTCCCGAAGAAACCTCCGGGACCGCAGAGAATCCAGAGCTCTGTCAGGGTCCCCCAACATCACCCCCTTTTTGCGCTGTGGAGGAGAAGGGAAGGCAGCTGCCTAGAGGTGAATCCTTTTGGATGGCCATTCCTTGGGCGTGAGAATGCATTCACCAGATTGGCCCACGCCGCCATGAGTCATATGTGTTTTGGCAGAGGTGATCAGTCTTGGCAAGATTTGTGCCTTTGGAACTGCTCAACGGTTTTCCCCAACTCTGGGCAACACCTGAAAAACCGCCCTGACCGTGCCCCCTCCTGAGCTGCCAGGTAAAGCGACAGTGCTGGCAACATCGTGGACAACGAGATGCACTTGATGGTGAGGAGAATCTGCCACCGTCGACGGTCTCGAGTTCATCCAGAGAGCAATTCATGCGGGTCAAGTCGGATCAGATCTAATCCCAGAACTTCCGTGACTTGACTCACTCCACCATGGTAGTCACCACTGCCAGATTCGGGGTAGTTCATGAGTCATGACTAAAGTGTCAGGGTCAGGACTTGGATGGACCCGTTCCAGCGACTCGCCAAACAGAGAAAGGCGCACCCCAAAGCCGAAACAGGGAGGCTGATGACGGATCATGAAGATGATCTAAGCTCTGGCTCTCATCCCAGAAAAGTCGGACTGTCGGATTGAGGATTTCCTCGATGAAAGACTGTAGACACAGCATGACACAGCCCTACAGCTGTTTCAACCATCGAAACAGTGCTGCAGGTCTCCTTCCAACAAACACGTCTGGATCTATCTTTGCTTTTGAGGACCAAACTTGTTGCACAAGTCCAGCCGTTGTTTGGACAAGGTCCTGTGATAGTCCTTGCTGCTAATCACATGGAAACTATTCACACATATTCACACCTTCTTTTGCCATGCTTTATATATTGCTGATAGCTGAGAAGTCAGAGGTGAAGGGTGAGTTGTTTAGGGTAACGGTTGCTCCAGATGTGGACCAATGGGGAACGGCCATGCGAAACCACGAACGCCATGCGAAACCACGAACGACCCCCGCGACGGGTGACTGGCCCTTTTCGTGCCCTTTCACACGGGGTGCCCTTTCTTCCCCCGTGAACAGGATCTTGTCCTATGCCCCTAATGGCAACCTTTGGCTGTGAAGAGCATCCAAAGTGCGTTTCAGGCCACTGCCGTCCCCCAAGATGCCTGGGCTTGGTGATTTTTTTTGCCCATTTGAGGCGAACTCCAGATGTTTTATGGTCAACAAGACAGGTTCCTTCCTGTTTGATTGTGCTGTTATAAAAACGATGGACCTTTCACCGTCCAGCCAACCTGCAACCGCTCGCTCGCATGGAGCGCTTGCTCAACAGTCCCACTGCTGGTGGAGCACCCAAACAGGAGCACCCATGGCCCCAAGCCATTGATCAACAGGCTCTGACACAGGGTCGACACAACACTTCACTCTCCTGGCTCTCCTAGCTTTCTCACATGTCCAGTTCGTACCAAGCCCCAAAAGATCTGCCCGCGGGGTTAGCCAGGCCATGCCAGGCCTCGGTCCTCACATGTTCCGGCTTAGGGAACTTGGGATTGCACTTGAACCTCCACACGTCGTAGCTGGGATTCCTGCGATGCCAGGCGATGGGAACATGGGCCAAACCATCCATGGGACTAGACTGTGACTTGCATGGAGGGAACATGTTCATGGGGTAAACTGTAGGCAACTCCCCGGTCCCATGCTCGGGGATGTCTCACAACTGGACCGTGGTCTTGGGCTTCGCTTGTCTCAGGCCACGAGCCGTGGGTCGTCCATTCCTCGGTCCCTAAGACGCCACATCTGAAGTGAGACATGATCCTCGCCCAGCATCCTCGCCGTGGACAAATCGCCCTCGACCGTCGAGTGTAGAAGTGTGATGCAAAAAAAGTGGGCCAAGTCCCTTCCCTAAAAGAAGGGGGCCAAGTCCCTGATGAATTGATGAATCAAAAAGCCAGTTTCAATGGTGGGGCGTAGATTATATACAGATTGTTTCCAAATCTCTGACCGTCTGAAAAATCAGAATGAGCCAGCCAGCCTATCTTAAAAAGCAAGAAACCATCACACATCCATGCACGTTCCCCCAACAACCAACCAGCGTCAATACGGATATAATGTTTAAAAAAAAAGAACTCAAACAAATCACACAGCTCAGCCGTTATAATCACTAAACAATCTCATCCAACGGTCCAGGACCTCTATCTCATGGCTCGTTCCCAGGTCACCCACCAAGCCGATCTCGGTCCAGTACAGCTTGGCGAAGGTCAAGCTGCTCATGCCGAGGCATGACGTAAGCCCCAGGAAGGTCAAGACCAACCACATACCTAGGGTGCAGGCCATCGCTCTTAGGGTGGAGGCCCTGGAGGCCATCGCTCTTAGGTTGGTTCGGGTTGTTGAGGTTGTTCGGGTTCAGGTGGGATGTTCCTCGCCCAAACAAACACCCAAAGGTGCCCAATCGTCCTACAGGTAGGAGAAGTGGCCTACGAAGTTCGGAGGTGGAGCTTCTTCAACCATGTTCCACTGGCAATAACCGTTTAAACCAAGAACAGAAATGAACAGAACATGCTATGGTTTCAAAACCTGATGTCAAAAAAAGTCAAAATCACTACATGTCGAGTTACTATACAGTGATATACAGTGTGTATGCATGTGTATATATATATATATGTACACAGCATAGAAATCCATGAAGACACCACCATTGCGGGGCCTGGGGCCTGAGTCATATAGATTGATGAAGCACCTGCCTATAATCGATCCTACAAGTAGAAGTTTGGATGAGCTCGGTGATTGAGATAGCTCAGCGACGACTTCGTGCCAGTTCCCAGAACAGAGAGGCTCTATTTGCTGGAGCACACGAGATCTGGCCTCCGAAAAAGGCCTATTGACTAGGTGGAACAGGGCCAGCCCACCTTGTCCGCTAGTTCCCTCCACAAACCAGCATTTCCACTTCCACGTGAGGTTTTGGCGGGTGGATCTTTATGGAGTTTTGCAGCTGCTGTCCATGACTACACCCCACCCTTTCAGGGGCTCTTCGTCCTTTCTTTGATCCTCTTAGGTCCTTTTCCCAAACATCCACGCGAAAACGGTGAAAAGGGAACACGCTTCATGGGCATTGCGTTGGAGCCATAAACCTCATACGTCGACGGAAAACAAAAACACCCGTCAATCTGTGGGTCCCTGATGTATTGTTCATGGTTGTTTGTCCATGTTTGTCCTCTTTTGCTTCTCTTTCCTCAACCGAAAGGCTGCCTGATGATGTTGAGCCAGGTTGAGCCACTGGCAATCAGCTCATGTCTCAGAAACCTGCCCATAGCCTGTGTGAACCCCAAAAAACACACGACAGTTCGCAGACCGAAAAGCCGGACAAACCACTTCACTCGTGTTCCGTGCACGTGGTGTACCAAGTTGCTGAAGAGATTGTTCCCAAACATCGAAGCAGCCTCGCAGATCATGGCCTCCCATCACCCGACCGGACCAAGACCGGAGCCGGTCGACCCGGGTGGGGCGAAGTCGACCCGGTGGTGCGAAGATGATTGCCAGTCTGCTTGGTCTGGTGACGTGGAAGATGACCCCTTGGAAGACTGCTTTCCTCTAGCAGTTGTCCACTTCCATGATTGGAGGGAGGCTAGAAATCTACGATCGAACTCATACTGCATGAGGGTGTCGACATCCGTTTCCTTCTGCCCCGCTTGAACGCCGAAACCCGGAGCTACACTTGTGTGTGCGTGTGTGTCAACCTTAGGTGGTTTGATTCTCCACTCCAAAACGGTCCGAAACGCTCTTTTCCACTCCAGTGCTCTTCCAACTCTTCGCACAGCCAGCGTCGCGTCTTGGGGCCCACGGCCGAAGTCAAAGTGCGAAGCAAGAGTCCATCTGGCTTCAGCCCACTCGCTGCGAACTGCCTGAAGCAGGGGGGAACGTAGCAGGACCGGTGAAATGTTCCGAGACAGCCAGTTGTTCACCTCAAATGGTTTTTTGAGCCGTTTGATTGAACATCAACAGAGTCTCCCACCTGAAGAATTCCTCCGCCTTGGCACTCTCAATGGGCTTTGAAGCTGCACAGGCGCCAATTGCACAGTTCCAGGAAATCACATCGGGACTCAAGGAGGCCTTGGAAATCTCCTTCAACCATCGAATGGCCGAAGGCACATCTCCAGCCTTGCTGCATGATTTCAGCATCGTGTTGTAGGACACCAAATCCGGTGTCACCTCCTCTCGCTGCATCTGCTCCAGCAGCTCTGTGGCCTTTGGCAGATCCCCACGCCGCGCCCAGGCAGCCAAGAAGGCATTGTAGCAGGTGGCATCGGGCACTAAACCCAATGACTTCGCCAACGTCAAGCGCTCTTCAGCCTCTGCAAACTCCCCCTTCCGAAGAAAGCCACTGATCAGAGTGGTGAAGGCGACCATGTCCGGCGTCAGACCTGAATTTCCGTCCCAAACCAAAGCATGGATGAAGAAATACACACTGACACTGCACCCTGGGACGAATAGACATCACACGAAAGTGGACGATTGCAGCGCACAAATGCATGCAAGACCTTCTTTTTCTCTACAAATAGAAGATCGTCCAAGTTACAAAGTCAGAGTGTCAGGATCTGGTACCCCCACATTCATCGCAGCAAACTTCCGAAGAACCTAGCCTCTTCACCCGTCTTCACCGTTTTCACCCCAAAAGTGCATGTTACTGTGCTTTCATATTATACAAAAATGATCAAACATGCATTCTGAATCTCTCAACGCAAATGAACCACCGCCATTTTCCAGTTCAGGCTTTTGCAGAAATGGATGTCACAATGGATTGTTTTTCAACCGGTCACCCAGCCTTCATCTGCCATGCGCTGGAAATACTTCGACGCCAAAGAGGATTTGCCCTCCTTCACGCAGCTGTCCACCACCGCGGTGTACGAGACCTCTGTGGGCAACACAGAGGAAGAGCGCATCTGCTCCAACCAGAAGATCGCTTCATCTGCCTCAGCGGCCGGTCATGTCGACTCTTGATTACATACATCCCGGTCACGACTCGAACGGCTCAAATCCATGGTTTCTGTTTCGGTCGCGCCTGGCTCGCTTTCGCCGCAGCGTTGATGACGCTGTTGTAGGCCTTGGCATCTGCGCGGATCTTCGTTTCCAGCATCTCCTTCAGCCACTCAGCTGCTTGTGACAGATCCCCTCTGCCGGCACAACTGTCGATGACTGCCGTGTAGCATTCCACACTCGGTTTCAGCCCTTCAGAGATCATGGAGCGCAACCAACGGGCCGCTTGCTTTGGGCTACGTTTGGCGCTGTGAATCAGTGAGGTGAAGGTGACCTCATCGGGTTGGAGATTGGACTCCCTCAACTTCCTAAGCCATTTCTCCGCCTCTTCGTTTTTGGAACAAGAGTGAATCACCCCATTGAAGCACACGAGGCTTGGCTGCAGGGTCTTGGACAGCATCTCTTCCAAGGCATTCACTGCTGCAACCTGGTTCCGGTTTCTCACAGCTGCTGTAATGATGGATGAGTATGAACACTCAGTTGGTTCCAAGCCGGCCTCATGGATGCGCTGCTGCCATTTGGCAGCGCCTCGTTCATCACCCACTTGCGCAAAGCTATCCAGAACGGCATTTTATGCAATCACTGTGGGCGAAACGCCTCCGTGCAGCATACGAGAGAACCAATACTCGGCATCTGGAGGACTTCCGATGGTGGCGCAGCAACTGATCAGGGCGGAGTAGCAGTGTACGGAAGGGGCCACCTCCGCCTCGCACATCTTTTGAAGCCAAAGCTCTGAGCGTTGAAGGTCCCCAGCCTCGATGGACCAAATTCAAACATGATCGAAATTGAATGAAATTGATCTAATGGGATCTAATGGGTGAATATACGTGAATATGCTTTAAAGGGGAGACACCCGAGGATCTCGCCCCTGGCTGGGTTTAGACTGGTAGATGTCCCGAACCTTTCAGGAGGTCGGAACGCCTGAGGTCTCCCAGTTTCATCCACCTCTGAACCGAATCGAATCGCGTACGGCGCACGGCGCGAGTCGCGTACGCCGCACCGTCCCGGTTCGCCTTGGCGCACGCATCCAGCAAAATGGCAAAGGGCACAGAGGTGCGACCACGCCAGATGCTGGCCGTGTCCGACCGTCCCGAGAACCACGCTTCCGCGCCGCGCACGTCGCCGGCTTTCGCGGCCGCTTCCATCAACTTCCTGAAAGGGCACGGAGGGAGGAGGGAGGAGGGACGCCACAGAGCACGAGAGAATGACTGGACGCCAACGCTCGATGGTAGTTCGTTCCGTCCCCTCGGAACCAGCGGGTTGCTCGACGAAGTCCACCCCAGACAGAAAGACCCACATGGCAATGGTCCATGCTTGGGCGAGAAACCATCAAAGCATGGGCTGCCCTCTTACCTCACGTGCGCCTGGTATAGGAAAAAAAGAAACGACCTTTTTCTTAGGGCACATCATGGGCATCACGGGCATAAACCAGGATGAAATCCGGAACCTTGGCGAAGATGTCAGTTCTCCCGAGCACCCATAACGTATCGATACGTTCATCAGTTGATCAGTTGATCGCGCCAAGCTTCCCAAAGGTCTGCCGGTTGGGTGTCACTGAGTGCGTCTTCATGGCCTCGAAAAGGGCCCGCGCGCCTGGGACATCGCCAGCATTGGCGTGAGCCTTCAGCATGGTGTTCCAGACCATGCGATGTAGTCCACCTTCTGCGTGGGTCGTGGCTTGCAGCTTGCGAAAAATCTTCTGTGCTGGTTCTATTTGTCCAGCTTCTGCGTGCAGATTCAGCTCGTCAAAGATTCCTGCATCTTCTGGACGCACTGGGAGCCGCTCCTGGGCAGTTCTTGAAAGGCCTCGGAACCAGCACCAGCCGCGGATTGCAAGCCAAGGGTGGCAGCCTCTGCGCCAGAATCCCGAACAAGCATCCACACTGACGAGTGAACATGCCTGCATCTGCAAATCATCCAGCGTGGTGTTTCTAGCTGGCTACACGAGGCCAACGCGAGACCATTGTGAGCAAACAAAAGCTCTGTCGAATTCTGTTGATGCTTGTACATATGTACATTGACAACCATTGCGGAAACCATGGATCTATACATGAAAGGATGGTGTCTGCACGTAGTACTGTAGTTCTCAATGATGTGTTGTTTTAATGTTTTCTAATATAAAAGGCATTGGAGGGACTCTCAAGGTTTGCTTTTTCACTCCGGCCAACCAAGAAATTCATTTTCAGTAATCCAAAGTCGGCTTGTCGAAGGGCGGCGCGGCGGCGCGGCCGTTCACGACCCACTTCAACGCGCTCGACACGCAGTTCTACCTGCGCATCGCGCCGGAGCTGTCCCTCAAGCGCCTGATCGTCGGCGGCCTCGAGCGGGTGTACGAGATCGGTCGCGTGTTCCGGAACGAGGGCATCAGCACCCGGCACAATCCGGAGTTCACGATGCTCGAGGCCTACTGGGCC
>JAOBYK010444233.1:0-35329 GCA_025434845.1 Phenganax subtilis | reverse complement strand
GTTGTAATATTTAACAGTAAAGAAGTAATTACAGTACATCATGAACGTCTCCAGCGAAAGACGCGCCATATTGTAAAAAACTCGAAATGTCAACAAGGTCACGTGATTACCTAAAGGTTAAACCGTTCTTAAACCTATATAGTTCAGTCTTCTACGCGAATATAATACACTTTCCCTGCCCTTGTGTATTATAGTAATATCATATTTTATGACAGGGCATATGTTAAAACAAGATATATTTTGTTTACTATTTCAGTTGCAAATGACTTAGTAGATGAAACAAGTGAAGCTACAGAAAAACCAGAAGGAATATTACAGGATGAAAAGCATACATTACACAAAGAACCAGCCTTAGCACAAAGTGTATCATCAGTTGATGAGTTCTTGCAAAAAGAATTGGAGGACTTCACATGCCTTCCTATAGATGATGTTGATGATATTGGAACAGCCTTGGTACAACAGTCTGAGCAACAGAACATGATGGAAGGTATTTTATCATGTGTAATGCTTGCTGTCAAAATTTACAAGCACATAATGAATGCGATAGTGGCAAATTTTTTGTGTGATAACTCATACTAATGGGATTTATTTAACATCGAAGCTGAAGAATTGTTTAATAATTTCATGGAAAATTCCTCATTTTTCTTGAGTTCATAAGTCTGTTCTGGCTAGCAATAAAGGTTTTTCAAAGAAAATTTGAAAGTTTAGAGCTTTTTGCTAAATTTTTGCAAGATGCAAGATTGCTTTGAGTTCTACTTAGATAATGATTTAAACCTGTGTTACCTGCATGTTTTACAACTTATGCCTATAGAGCATTAAAGTAAAGTTTTGTATTAGGTTATGACAAGTTTGTTGCTTACATGTATCACTTCACCTTAACTCCACATTGACAACACAGCATATTCATGGGAGGCAAGTATACATTATTGGATATACTGTCAATGTAACATTCCATGCACCTCAAGAGTGTGTACACATGCTGTAGTAGCACTCTCCTAGAATAATTAAACTAGCTTGTACATGATGTGTGTTATCATATGTTTTGTACGTTTAGAATTTGAGGTTAAATTGCAGGACAACCGTTTTGAGTTAGCTGAATTGATGACAGTCTTTCAAGCATAAACTCCCATTAACACTATAACTTGGAACTTATTTTTATCACTAATAAAAAAGGCCAATAGAAAGTTGACATTAAATCATCTATTAAAATGTTTACTTTAGTTCACAATGCCGATTATTCATTTGCGGACGAGATTGAAGCTGAATGTAGTATATTTACAGGAACACAAACAAGCGAACCTGTTCAAGAACTGGACTGTGTAGATATACTTGTACGCAGACTGCTCGTTGTGGCGAAAACAAGAGATACTGACCTGAAACTGATCTTAAGCTACGAATTATCCAGTGTTCCAGTCTCCCTTGTACATCCAGATGGGACAATGCAAAAGACAGCCAAAAGCGCATTGATGCCGATTTTGGAGAGCAATGTCAACTCCATTTCTAGTTTACCTGTATCGGAACTACGCACAGCTGTTATCATCAATGCCATGGCATTGATTCAAATAGTTAAGTCAGTAGGAGCAGCAACGTTTGGCGAGATGACAAGTAAATACGTCGACATTATAACACAGGTGCTAAGTCAAAACAATTGTGCCAGGGTAGACCTTGTATTTGACCAGTACCGTGCCATGTCTACCAAAGCAGCAAAACGCGAAGAAAGAGGAGAATGCTTGTCAATGGAGATGAAGATTCACCATCAGAATACGCCAGTTCCTAAGCAGTGGTCGAAATTCATCTCGAATCCAAAGAATAAGCAGAAGTTAGCTACATTCCTATGTGAGTCTCTACGTACCATTTTGAAGACACAATTGCATCCACGGCAGAATGTTGTCATAGCAGGAGGCTTCAAAGATGGCAGAGAGACAGTTTCGTGTATCCTCGGAAATTCATCCAATGTTTTATCTTTGTTCTCCGACCAGGACGAAGCAGACACAAGACTTCTACTCCACACCAAACATGCCTCAAACACTCATCAAAGAATTGTTGTTCACTCTCCTGATACAGATGTTGTGGTGTTATGTGTCGCTCATTGCCAGAATATCTGATGCCATGAGCTATGGCTCAAGACAGGGATTAAAGATAAAGCGATATTCATTCCAATTCATTCCTTACAATCTTCCCTAGGTTCCCTGCTCTCCAAAGCCTTGCCAGCATACCATGCATTGACAGGATGCGATACAACGAGTGCTTTTTCAGGTATTGGCAAAAAGAAGTCTTGGAAGGTATTGGTCAATGATATCCAAGCACAACAGCAACTTGCTAGTCTAGGTGAAGAGCCCTTTGTTCAAGAATCTCAACTTAAATATTGTGAGGCATTTGTATGTTCTCTCTATACCACTGCCAGAAAATTTGCTAAAACTGACAATGCACGGCATTTCCTTTTCTGTCAAAAGAACAAAACAAGCGAAAATCTGCCTCCCACATCTGACAGTCTGTTACATCACATTAAAAGAGCCAACTTTCAGATGTATATCTGGAATACAGCCCTTTGTCCAATGCAAAACATCCCTTCACCAGACAGACATGGGTGGAAATTGGAAGATGATGTACTATTGCCAGTCCTCATGACAAAAAAATCGGCGCCAGCAGGAATTGCAGAGTTAACAACCTGTGGCTGCAAGAAGTCGAAATGTTTACGCAGTTGTTTGTGCAAATCAAATAAACTTCCCTGTACAGAAGCTTGTGCGTGTATGGCTGATTATGAAAACTGTTCAAACCCCATTAATGATGTTGTCGACGCCAGTGACCAAGAGAGTGAAAATGACAATCACAACATTTAAAATTTTCTGAACTGCCTTATATATTAAACAGATAAGTCAGTATGTTACAATTATCTTCTTTGTTATTCCGTTGGACAGCACGATGTAATCATCATCTTTATACAGGGTGCCTAAACCTTTATATTAACAATATTTTCTCACCTTTATATATTTTGTATTGTATTTTCAATCGTTCTAGAAAGTTCAAGTGGTTTCATAAATACATTTGGTAATAATTTTTTGTGAAAGCATTCGTTTTCAGCAAATTTACAGCAAAATTGCGTATTTTTTGGATCATGTGATGTGTCACATGACGCAATGAGTACTTGCTCACTTTTTTTCAAAAGTTTGTTGCAAGTGCATTCATACGAGACATTTTTCGTGAGATTTGGTTAAAAGCAAATTAATCTATGGGCCTCACAGTACGTAGCCTCGCTCTCATGTTATTCCGCCATATTGGGGTGTAGAACCCCTAATATCTTGACACCTATACCACAAATTGATAGTACAAAGTATCGCCTGTTAAACAGCATATATCGTTCTGTAAGAACCAGTTGTCAAACCTTCTCTGTAAGATGGGTTGTGCAATGCATCATTCATTGGGGTTCAGCTCTTAAACTGTTACATAATGCAAATAATTATAGATTGGTAAAAATGAGCTAATGGTGAATATTTCCGCTGTATTCTAGTGACTTTGTGAGTATGTGTCTTCAGCAGCATGTTTTATTACACAGAGAGAAACCTTCTATTGGATGTGCATTCCACGCTGCCACAACCCTTTCAATAGCAATATTAACTACATTTAGTTTTATGAAAGAGACACAAAATTGCAAAACCAGATCATCTCTGTTAATCAACAGTCTGTTTTCCATCCCAACTAGGACATGTTTGATTGGGTACAGCACACATTGGTTAACTTCTGGTCATTTATGCTCAGCGGAAAGGTTCTGCGGAGTAAAAAAATGCGAATAGACTTGATTATATATAATTATTATAGAACTTCACTTTAAAAATAGGTATAGTCATACAAACATTTGTTGTATATACTTCTCTTGACCGTGTCTGGACATAAGGCTGACAGGTAACATTTCCTCTAAGATTTTTAAAATAATTTTGAACAAATAGCATTAGGCAAACTTTCGTCCCATGATCCACCTGCACCATGTCCCAAAGGCCTTCAGGCACCAAAATCTCCTTGTCAGCAAATTGAGTACCACATGAAACTAGCATAGGAAATACGTGTGTAACAAACTCATATATATATATAATAAGTATATACAAATTCTAACTAACCTGAAGTATAGGTAAACAACAGTCAAGTTTTTATTAGGCATACAACACATCTTAAGTATTTTTGAGCTGCAGCCCATCACTGGACACTTAAAGGGTGAAACTGTACATGCACAATTTTTCATTCTGGTCACAGTGTAACTTGTTCCCATAGCAAGTGCATTGTAAGGCATGGGATTTTGTCTCCAAACAGTATCATCTCTTCTCCTATTGTGATCCATTTGATTGACACACTTCAGTGATGCAAAAACCTGACGGTGACTGAGACAGTGCCCTTTGCTATTTACATAACCCGTCATCATTTTCTGTCCATAGGATGCTCCGACCTGTAAAAGTTTCCACCAAACATTTATTATTCAAAACTGTTGACTAATATTTCAGTATACGCACGTGAGTTAGATACAGTGTACCAGCAAAACAGAATTTCGTAAATTAATTGATGGTCATGAACGAACTGTCATGTCTGTCTGTGTATGAGTAACTCTCATAGACTTGCGGCTGAAATTTAATTATTTCTATTTAAACTTACGTTTAGACTGTTGTCTTTCCATTTTCGACCCCTGGCAATAGTATTATGCAGTTTAAATTAAATGCTAGTTTTTGCTGACATAGATCATATTAGCTGACACCCTTAATATATTATATTATTCATACTAAATAACACTCTGTACCTCACCGATTGACTGTTGAATAATGCTGTCCACTTGAAAATTGTCGAGTTTCTTTGTGCCATGCTTTGAACAAAATAACCAAATGTTTCTTCCCGAAAAACCTGGACTAACCTCAGGAAAATCCTGCTTGAAAATGTCGCTAATCTGCCAATAAGTATAATTCTTCTGAACATAGTCTTCTATGTGCTTAATATTTTGCTCCAAATACTACTCCATTTTTATTTCAAAACAGTAAGGAAATAAATTATTCACTGGGCTTTGAGTAAACTTACTGGATCAAATGGTGTGCTTTATTACGCGTTACCGTGTTATAACGATAATGAATATTCCCTAACATTTCTAATCCTATTTCACCACAACTGATTAAATAAAAAACGACACCCTTTTTTTTTCTCGTCACAGAAGTCATAAATTATCGAAAAGGGTATCGTTTTCATCCTACAATGTAACAAAAGTAGTTTATCGAAAAGGGAACCCTTTCTCGTCTTACTTCTGAGTACCAAGATTGACAAAAAAGGTACCCTTTTTTATCACATTGGAAAATGAAGGCATTTAGCGATAAGGATTCCCTTTTTTTGAAGAAAGGTAGGAATATTTGACATTTTCTCCCAAAATCTGATGGAATTAACAAGGATACAGTATGTTGTGTTGACAATGATAAATGCATAAGTTGAGAGAAGGATTTGCTTTAAACTTATTTTCAAAATTCAAACTTTATTTCATTTTAGAATTGCTGGAACCGTCCGCTGCTTGTAAAGCAAGTTTGTTTCAATTCTAGGAAGGATATATGTGCTTGAATCAGCTCAAAATCCAACTACATGATTATATTAAAATCTGATGATACAATTCAGCTGCATTGTGAAAGAAGCAAAAATGACTCATAAAGAGTGTACAGCATTGAGTAAGAATTGGCTGTTGTAAAATACACAAGCCTGTTCACATTTGGAACCACTTTAATCACTCATAATAACACACTTGGACTGGAAAATACTCATAGTATTTATTGATGCATGTAACGATAGCTTGTATTTGGTGCGTTGTGTTAGATATACTCTGGATATTTCAATGTACAGTGTGTAGTAAATGATGTAGTGATATAAAATACGAGTACGACTTCGTGACACATAAAGTCATGATAATAATTTGAGATATGATACCAAGCCATGTGAGCTCAACGATGCGAGAGTGAATATTGGGTTTACTTCAGTGTTGTTATGAATCTGCCAGCATTAGAAACAGCCTTTGCTATTTTGGAAGAAATTATCGCGCACTTCCTTATTGTAGCACTAGAAAGTGCAACTTGAGTTTTCAACAGTTTTGTCGTAAACGATGTGAACTTTGTATCCGAGACAAACCATGTTTTTTATTCTGAATCTCAGGAAAAGTTTCTCTGCGTGAGATTCGTGATGTAGCCTGCTATAACAGCATAAATGACATGTTGTTTGGGGTTGGTGATTTTGTATTTAAAATGAATAGTGCTTATGTCAACATTTGCTGCATTGCGAATTTATTTGAGAAACAAATGTTATTGTACTAGTAAAAATGAAACAAAAAAAAACAGTAAAATTTCAAATAACTGTCAAATTAAATAAACTTGGGTAAAAAAGGTAAAATTCGATGTCACAACTTATAACAAAATTTCCAATTTATCAAAAGTTGATAATGTTTCACTTAAGTGTATTCTACTTTCCTACCTTGCCTGAAAAGGGTAACTGGTACATCGGTGAAGTTCATTAATGATATTGTGTCATAATTGAAGCCCCGAGCTGTCCCTATTTTTGGGCATATTTTTGGCAAGTATTTCATGCATACCTATTTGTCAAAAGTATAGATTGCTGTCTATTTTCACCTGTTGTTATGTTCCCCTTCTTCTTCTCATTGGCAAAGTAGTTATGTCATTGTAACTTAAGTTCTGAAAACTCTCCAGATTCATCTAAAGCATTGAAGTCAAATCACGTATTAAACCAAATTTTGCTAGCCACATGTACACTTTGCGTATTTATTTTTATAGTATTTTTTTATTAGAAACATCCCTTGGCTTAAAGGAGGTAATACCTTTTGTTTATATATTGCAATACACAGTGTATGTCAATTTTTTCATATGCTTGCTTTTTCTATTTTGCCCAGGGGTGGGGAATTGTGACGTTGTTATATTCTCAGGGGGGGCGAATTTGACGTTTTAGCTTATGTAGGTTACAAATAACTGGTGTACTGCCCGGGGCATGGTTACAACAATAATTGATCGATACATAAACAAACAACCACCAGCTTCATGCAATATTCAACTAAGACATAATGTAGCATGAGTAGTTTCCACAACTAGCTGTGACACCTTTAAATTTCATACAAAAAAAGAGTAGTTCTTGACTCCATTTTGCTGCACTCCAGTGTATGTTGTATAGTTGGTGTATTTGGCAGAGAATTGTATCAACTAATAATGATAACATGCAAACAAGAGCAACTTGTGTCCATCATCAGAAAGCATCCATTTTTAGTGCAAAGTTTCTTTGAAACTTTGCAGTATTGTGATGAGTGGCGACAATTCAAACAAGTCATTCTTCGCTCATTCAGTGTAAACTTTTCGGGAGGTGTGAGGGTGTATAGGATTATGTTCATAATGATTTAGTTAGTACTTTGTTAGTATTTCCAAGATTATCTAGACAATTTGAGTCTTGTTGTTTAAATATTGTTTAGGCCTTTTGCCAAATTGACGAATATTGCAAAGTATTGTTGTCGTTATTGTCTATTTATCACATTCGCATTTCATGTTATGCATGTCGAGATGCAACAATATTTGCCCGGGAACACCCGATCTTTTGCCACTAACGGAAATGGGCAAGTGCACACATGCCACAGATCTAGTACTACAGTTACAAGGGTACAAAAGTATGAGACGTTGTTGTTTTCAAGTGTATCAATATTTCAGACGTAAATATTGAGAGATCTTCAAGACTGTACACAGTCTACAAATCGATATGATACATTAGAGGCATTCCATTAATTTAACTATCAAGTTGCGATGTATTTTGACAGTAAAGGCAAAGGTCAACGAGACTTGTTATTCTGAACCATGTCACTATCTTAGTACAGAGAAAGTAAAGGCGACTACATTTATTCCAAAATAGATATAATGCAGAAGTATTACTGTTGCAATCTACTCGTTCATGGTGTGATGTTAGTCAAACTAGATCGCTCACCAAACATATACAGGTTACACATGTCAAAAGCCAAGATTGAGATCCGTCTAGAATTCCTACTAAAAAGTTAGTTCACTTGATCAGCAAAAATCAAAAACGAAGATGCATAATAAAACGATTCATTAGGCAGTCTATTCCTAAATCATCTTGCTTTCACAACTTGCTTTCCACAACCTACCGAAAAGATATGTTTCAACAACAAACAAACGCGTATATGTGGAAGTTCAGAAATCTCTTTCATACTGAGTCTATTAATAGAATACAACGACTTGTTAAATGTTAATACAATTAACATTGACAACTTGCAAAGGCTGAAAATTATAGCAAAGCATGCTAGTCGAACAAGAAAATGCAAATTGTTTAACTCAAACAACGTTAAAGTTGTGAGCATAAGTAAATGCCTGTGATAAAGTTGAACTCAGGTCCCATTAATACTTCACATATGTTGGCTTTGACCACTAGACTAGCTCAAATAGGATGAAAGCCAGTAAAAGTTGGTGGAGAATGGCAACTGTTCAATTCGTAATGCAAGCCATCAGCATTACAAAACAGAAAGTTGACATGCCCAAATAAATGCTCCTGCAATCCAACATTTAATAAAATGCCCAGAACATTTTATAGAGTATAAATACTGAACCATCGTGCTCACAATATTTACAGAATATGTCAATGCTAGGCACATGGGCTAACCATGTTATCATACAGGCAGTGGCAACTGCAAATAATTGAGGAATTCATATCACAGAAAGTGCACAAAATTTTACTGGAACTGCAGTTGGAGTTTACCAACTGCCAACAAAAACAGAGATGTATGTGCTGCGCTACATACTATACTTGGTCCTGGGCCATTGTCATAAGTTTTAAACTGTTAGTCATTGGCATGCAATGAAGTTGTCGGAAATCTATTGCACAACTATGATGCCAAGCCAGAAATGTGTGAACGCAATGGTTCTTCGAGGGGAAACTGACGTCAATCAAACAAACGAATCTGTATTCTATCTCATACAAACAAGAACTTACAATGTAGATGCATGATTGTTAGACAGTATGTCAAATATTACATCACTAAATGTAAATTTGTGATGTTAGAATTATGCGGTAAATCAAGCATTGTCATAAATTCCAAATGAGGAAATTGAGAATTAAAAGAAGCATGTTGTCTGTTCTAATGTGAAACAATCATGTTGTATAGTGTCCACACAGTTTTGGATCAGAGTGTTGAAACACTTCTAATAATTAATTTCAGTGCGGTAGTTTCTAAAATTAAGTACTTCAACATTCAAAGCCACTGCATGGCCAGCTATGAACCAATCTTGCAAAGCTTTTCATTGTGGGTATTCAACAGCATTTGCTTTAAAAGGCAAATGCAAAGTTTCAAGTTGAAGCTTTGCACTGTTCTTGGATCCCTAGTTGACAGTGGTGTTGACTGATATCACTTTTTCTCTTTTCCAGGATCAAAGTCTAGATTTTCAGCAGGAAAACCTGAACACTAACTGTGAACTTGCCGTAGGTAAGAACAGTCTTTGTATATAATTTTTACTGATAGTCAGTCTTCTGCATGGAGATTACCATAAGGTTGTGTAGTAGATTGCCATAAGATCTTTAGGGTTATATTGGTTCACATGTTATTTACAACATATGATATTTCCGAGTGACAACCATGCATGTTTACTATATTTCACCAAAAAAGTTAAATTGGATATGCCAGAGTTGTACACAGATCACTTAGGCTGCCACTTGTCCAAATTGGAAACTTATACGTACCTAATACAACATTTTGCGGAAGCACCATGTATATTTATGCAAAGCTTTTGGTTCGTAAACCTGGACCATTATCAGTGCAAATCCACTGATCGTACTTATGATGGTCCAAGCTCATGGGTCAAAAGCTCCACATAAATAAATTTATGTGTCTGCGAAATCTTTCATTAGATATAAAGTCACACGCAAACATTCAAAGAATTAAATGCCTCCTGCAGGCATATGAAATATAAACTTGTGATTCTTGCATTCCAATTTCTGAAAACGTGTCATTTTTTTATCTTGTTGCCTGTATAAACTGTTGCACTTTAGGATACTTCTTCAATTTCTTTTTATAGACAAATTTTTTTTTATTAATGAATCAAGCGCAAGTATTGACATGCTATGTTGCAGGCTTCAGTTTTAGCAGACTTCAAAAAGTCTCCTTAACAAAGACTAAGATTTGGCCGAACCCTGTTAGCATACTCCACCTGCACACGTGAAGCAAAATTTGACTTAACTGATCAGATATCACCTTCAATAAATTAGAAAGATCTGACAGAAAAATTGCCTGTAAATTCGCAGTACCCCAAGGATGGGTACAGTGAACAGGGCAGGTTCAACAATATATTTCAAAACAAATATGAAGGCTGTATTCAGTGAGATTTGCACACTTTTTGGATTTGAAAAATTTTAAAAATTTGGCTAAGAGCTTTACAACTTGCAATACGAAAAAAAAGCAATACCTTTGTTTACCAGCCTGCTGGATAAGGAAAATATCTTAGTTATCAAGCCATTCGCATGCTTGTGCAAAAAACCTAATTTCCATAAGGTCTAAAGAGCGGTTACATATATGATTCACATACTACCTCTATAGACAATCTTGACTCAAACAACATATTTCTTTCCTCATGCAACTTCGTACTAAGTAGATTTGGTACAATCTTTCTGTGATTTTTCACAATAAGTCATTGTTATTGCAGTGTGATTTAGTCAAGTCCACTCATAATTTTGCAGTTTGACTGCATAATTGGCAATGGTCGCTCAATTTCCACACGAAATTATATGCCACACGTGACTGCTTAAAAACATGTAATTCTTTTGATTGTAATGTTCGATTTTATCCTGTTATTAAAATCATATTCTGCCTTGGGTTGGCAGGCTGAGTATGCCTCTTGGAGGGGAGCAAATTTCAGTCCATCTTATGGAAGCTAGACTTCAGTACAGTTTCCATCTTTTTGTACAGCTATCACCTTGAGTAGACGATTCCCCCAATATCCTGACAAAAGTGACTTCATACAAATGTCCATGCTTACCTAAGACGTATGCAAAGTATGCACTCATGACGTGCACAGCGTATGAACGCATGATGTGCCAGTTTAAAAATTACTTTATGTCAGCTGGACCTTTGCGAAGACATGGAGAAAATAAAATTCTGACTCTGAGTGTAATTCGACAATGCAAAAAAGCAAGGCTATTGGTTTACAGCATTTATATCAAAAACTCTGTCGACTAATGGAAAACCCGGTTGTCACTCGACAATGAAAAGTCCTTGGTTCATTTTAGTTTTATGGACGAAAAGCTAGTTGTAATCATATGTGTTCTGAAAGTGACAGTTTTTTAAACAAGCTTCAGAAGATTGTAGAGCTACCAACAGCGAACAGCCTATATATCAAGAGCTTTGAAAGCCAGGTAGATTGTGTATTGTTAAACATAAATTGAAATTGAGAAAACCATGGTGAACAATAGTTTAGGGACGCAGACTGTGAACATCTCTTTGGATGTGAGCTGGCGAAAATTAGTTTTTATAGACTGCAGAGCACCATGAAAAAAGTGAAAAAGGAAGGTTTAAACAAAGTCCAATTTGTATGAAGAGCCTTTCATGCCATCATTCTGCAACAAAAGAAGTGTTTAATGATTATTTGTAGATTAATATAATTATGAGTGCATTTACCCATGACATGTACAGCAAGAACAAGCCTTCAAAGATAAAACCTGGCAAAAAAGGGCACAAACAGGCTTAAAGCACAGACAAGAGCACACAAGCGATCAGTTGCTGTACAGGATGTTTCTTGTTTCAAGAAAGAAAATGAGAGAATTTGCTGTCTGATTTACTCATGAATTACAACAATTTACGCATGTTTCTTGTCAAAAGAATACCAGCTTTTTGCTTCTTCAGTCATCTTGTTGAAGATAAATTCATCAATTGGCACTTAAAGACTTCACAATACCAAAGTTCTTAGTGTATGATTTTGTAAATCAGTTTTGCGTTCCTCATAATCATTCTTATCATTGAAACTGTTGCCTTGTCAAAGATGTCTGATAAGAAACTTTCTCTATAAATACTTGTTTCTGGATCAAGGTTTCCCATCATTTTGAAAACTATCTTTTCTTCGTATGCTTTATCTTTTGTACTGCGCCTTTCTTCAGTTGTGTCATCGTCAAACGAAATTCCATATAATCACTTTTTAGTTCCATTTCATGCTTAGGCAGTTTGTTGGACTAAGCTTTTTCTCTAGCGAATTGTTCATCAGGACTGGTGTATGTCAAAATTGACTTCATTTCCTGAAACGTCATCTTTTTCATAGGCATTAGTTATTCTACCAGTGGCAGCCAAGGATCCTTTTCCTTTACCTTAGTTTTTGACCCATTTTCTGACAAACTTTCAGAAATATGAGTTGACAAGGTTAGAGTATGGTCTTCAAATTCCATTGCGCGACTTTGTTTCTTGCATATCTCTCTTGGTCACATGGTGAGTAGTGCTCCTTTTCGTGTCTTTGGAAATTGAAACCTCCATTTAATTGCAAATCTGTGAAATTTGCACCTCATTTTGGTAGGACTGACTGTCAAGAACGATGTTGTCATGGGAGCAGCGCAGTACTTTTATGACACTTGTTTCTTTACACTTATCAGTGGTCTCAGAGTCAGTATTCTTATGTGCTTAATGAGCACGTCATTGTTACTTAGAGAACCTTCTCATCTAGTCATTGCACCACCAGGCCACACACTTTTCAGGTCAAAACATCAGACCATCTACATGATTCTCTACTTGGCTTTTTTTGCCTGTTTGACCTGTTTTTGCCCTTATGGCTTGTTTCTAAATTGAATGACCTACTCAGGGACGTAGCCAGGGGTGGAGCCGAGGGAGCCGCAGCTCCCCCCTTTGGTAATATTTAGTGCTATTTATATACTTACTCCAAAAGTTACAAAACCAAATATTAATTAAAGTAAAATTCATTCAACTCAGTCTTTTCAGTATGCTTGTTTATTACCTAGTCAACTTGATCAATTGTTCTTCCACCTTCTTATAACCAGAAACGTCTACAGTCTGGCTTCAGGGCTCCCCCCCTTTGGTAGGTCTGGCTACGTCCCTTGACCTACTTGGCCAGCCTGTAGGTCTTAGAGCCGGACTGTAGTTTCTTGTGTTTTTAGTTTCCTATGTTAGAAGTGGACCTTTCTTTTTTTAACTTTTGACCTTCACTAAACAATCGTACTTAAATCTTAAACACCAAGCTGTTACCCGCAACGTTCTTGAGTATGAACTTCTTTCTAATCATGAATTATATTAATCTACTTCTTTCTGCACTACATTGAACACTAATTCCTTCATTGGTTTACTCTCTACGTTTACTTCTTTGGTGCTATTAAGATTTGTTCACTCGGATTGCTTTTTCCCATCTAAGAGCCAGTCTGGACCATGGAACCATCCATTACTTTCCATTTGCTTGATGCTAGCAGCTCTGCTGCCTAAATGAGCTTCATTTTCCTTTGAGAGACAAAATTTCCACTTGATATTAAACTCGCGCATTATAGATGCTGTCTTTATTTGGCCACAAATGTTTTTCATCATTTAGCTGGATTTAATATCCAAAACAATGCAACAAGGCTATCCATCCACATGGTCACCACTACTATGGGTAGTTGCTTCAATGCTTGACACACGTTCATTGCCATGATTGCAGCCATTTGGCCACTAACCAGCTCTAATTGTGAGATCGACATGTTTCTCTTGGAAATTCTTGCTTTGAGTAGTAGGGAGATGGTCGGTTCTCGATCATTTTGGCCACGCCCACTTTCATGCAAATGAGCTGCCACCTGTTAATAAAATCCAAACCAGAGCCATAATACAAAATATACTAATTTGAAATTGCCACCTGCAAAAACTGTCAAACTCATTTGCATAACAGGTTGGGGAATCGGGTGATTAATTCGACGTATATAAGTAGAGACAAAACAATGAATAAAAAACAGAACCAAACAAAAAATTTGCAAGTATCAAATTTTCAAAAAGTAGAAGATAATACTACAGACACACAAGATCAAAGAAAGAAACGGGTGCAAAGCATCCACTCCGCGCTTTTTGCAAAAATATAATAAAATGAAACAAATAATAAATGAGTAACTCACAACAACCCATAAACATTCACAAACAACTTTTAAAACTTGCTTCTGCTAAAGAAATAACCTACACACAAGCTTATATTTAAAAAGCCTCCGAAAAAGTGTTCGAACAAATTTACCAAGATTACAAGCGCGACCAAATGAATAAAGCCAACGACATGCTCACTGACGTTGTCATAGGAAAGTTCTCAGAGCTCATGCAACATTTGGAGTTGGTCGAAGATGCTATGCAAATGGGAAGAGAACTATCAGTCAATGAACTGTTTCGACAAGATGTAAGGTTTATCTTAGAATTTATAATGCTGTGGGTTCTGTTCATGGGAGTGTTATCAGGAGGTCTAATCGTCGGCAAACATGTTATAAATAAGAAGACGAACAAAGTGAGTCCCCAAGAAAAGAAGAGCGAAAGCTCACGAAGTGCTTCTAATAATAAAGAAGAACAATGTACAACAAACAAAGAATGACCAGAGGGAAATGAAACGGACCAACAGACCCACAGTTTGGAGTCTTACACGAGATTTCAAATAAGTCAAAAGATTGTACCACACCAGAAACTAATACTAATACCCTTTTAACATGATTATTGTAGGAATGACGCATTGGAAAAACTTATTATTCGTTAGATATGTTGGAACAACAATGCATGAATTATTTTGATTATATTTTTTTATATGTCCAACTTACGAGTGGAACAAGATGTACCAAGTTGGGCCATTTGACTAAGATGAAAAGTTCATCGTGGTGAGCTGTAATCAAGACGATGTGGAATCTTTTTTGAGGATAATCGTAGAATTTGCAAAACTCGTTGATCATTTTAAGTGATTGTGCGGCGACAAAATTCATAAAGCAAAGAACATCAGAGCTTGTGAAGTTAGCATTTTCAGCGAGACATTTTGGTTTTAGTTTGATCGTTGTCAGACAACAGTTGACATCTATTGCTAAACCTTATAGAGAAAATATATCCAAGTTGGTATCATTTTACAATCCAAGTAAAAAAGACATGGAGCTCATTTTTGATGACTATTTGGAGCATGTGACCAAGGAAGAAAAAGCCAACATTCGAGAAGCGTTGAAGAACATAAAAGTATGCAAAGTTGGAGATTTCGTTGAGATATCCTTATGAACACTTTGTGGCGTCTCATAGTCATCTTACTAGTCGCTTGACAATCGCTTCCCATTCTCAAAGAACCTCTTTGTGTCCGTGTACCAGTCTCCTTTTTGTGTTCCTTGACTGTAGACTTGATTAGGAACTCCCTCTATCGTGATTTTAACTGATTCTATATTTGGATAGACAAATTCTTCACACTCTGTAGTAGTTTTATTTTTAAATAACATCACAATCACCGCCATACTTTTTCGTCGTAAGTTAATCGTTTCATTCACCAAGGTCGAGCGACCAGAGCGTCTGAGACTTTTTGAGTGTCTCCAGTTTTAGCTCCATCATCATCACCAGAAATTAATTTTCTTGTGTTCTCGTTGGCGATTCCAAATTCGGGTCTTTCACTTCATACACGTTCCTGTAACCAAAGTACTTTATAAACTTTGAGCACGCTGTGTCCCGTGTTGTCAACTACAGTTTTACCTCCCACGCTTACGCTTAGTTTTTCGATTTACAATTTTCCAAGATGGTTTAACAACCAAGACTTGTCATTTTTGTTCTTAAAATTGAATCTCAAGTTCAAGTTGTGGGGTACCAAACAAGCGTCTGACTTCAATTTCGGAATGTCCACGTAAAGTTCTTCTCCTGGTTTCCCTTTGTTTGGATTGAACGTAATCACATGTTTTGCACGACACCCTTTGATGTCGCTCATTTTATGTTTTCTAAAACCTGGGGCTAGATGTGTTTGCTCCGTTTATTATACATAAAAAAAATTTTAACTTTTTTATAAACACGTCTCATAGCTTACTTCTTATACTTTTTATTTTTATACATGTTATACATGAACCAAGTCAACGCTAATGCTAGGATCCAAAGATTCTCAGCTATGAAACTCACACCTTTAGCTCCCCATTTTAAAATACTGTCAAGAACATTTAACACTGTAGCAGCGATGGGTAGCTAAGTTTGCTACCACTTTTGAAAACCTACTCAAAGCTTGAGCTCCTTTTAACAGCACTTCTCGCGTTGATCAACACGGTCGTTATAATTCCACCAATTGCAATAGCAACACCACTTAAACCTACTAGGTTATTTTTAGCCCATTTTTTTAATCTCTCATATTTATTTAGATCGTTGATTTCTACTTCTTCATTAATAATATCACCTATTTCTGGATTTTCTAATTTAATTTTATCAGCGGCTAATCTAGCGACTTTCTCCATAGTGTCATACACAGCTTCTTTTTCTGGATCTGTTTCTTGTAGTTTCTTTAGTCTCCAGTGGTTTGCTTCATTTTCTAAGGTTTCTAGTTTTTAGTGCAAAGTTTCTTCAAAACTTTGTAGTATTGTGATGAGTGGTGAAAATTCACATGACTCAGTCATACAGTCATACAGTCATACAGTCATAGTGTAAACTTTCTGGGGGGTGTATACAGGTATTTCTCGCACGCATTGCTATTATAATGTTAAGCAACTCCATGAACACGTGCCCCGTTTTCGCTGAAATTGTCATCGAACACGTGCTTCTCGGCGAAATATCAGTGAAGTATTAAATATTCTTGCCTGCGCATCATAGGAGTGAGAAATACTATTCGCGATCAAAGCTCTATTTCTACTGCTATACACTTGCTAAATTGCTGTTAGAAGCTAAAACATGTTATGGGATTTTGTTGTATAAAACTATTATAATTCAGTAGAATGAAAATTCACGGCAATCAGAGATGTACTTGACTACTTGTGTTCTGTAGTATTGACCTATTTATTAACCCATCATTGTCATAAATAGTACAGTCATCTCATATATTATGGGCAAGCTTGCCCATGAAAGTTGCAACTTCTTGGCGTCATTTGCATCCTAAATACAGTTTTACGCATTCAGTACAAAAACAAGCCTTAGAGCGATACACCGAACAAAACATTAAAAACTGCACTTATGGGCATGAAGCGAAAATTCGCAACAAAGCTGAAAATTTATTAGTTAGTTTGAGACAACGCTCGGCGATGTAGACTTGCACTAATTGTCGTCAACAGGAGAGAGCCACTGTAATTCGGCACATATCACATACTGGCTGAGGCTAAATCAATGGAGCGAGTATTTGCGACTGAAGTCAAGTAAATTCAAGATAGTAGGCGATGAAATTTTGCAGAAGTATTGTAGTCTAGCTACAGAGCGTCGTTAAAGTGAAATTGACTGTAAACAATCATTGCTATCTATAATAGAGCGTGAAAAACATGCATATAGTGAGCGGGTGGTTGGAAGTGCAGAGTATATAGCATCGTCAGGGTAGTATTTTGTGCTGTAGTGCTGTATAAGTATACTATACAGACACAGACTTACGCGCAGCTCTCTTGCATGAGTAACACTTGATATCTGGGTTTCGACAGATTGTGGCGGGTTAAACATTCTAAAGATCTAAGAAACTTTGCACTCTCCTTGAAGTCTCTAGTTCCTCAGTTGATTGTCCCTCTGGCATGTTTAGATATCCACGAAGTTCTCTAAGTTGTTCTTTTGTTACTAATGATTTTTTTTGGATAGATCTTGCAGCATGTCATCTATTTCTGTTTGTAGTTTTTCTGTAGAGTCTCTACTTACTTGACTTGTTCTTTCATTTAGATTATCGCTACTCATCGTTTCCAGCTCTATATTTTCTTCAATTTGTGCTGTCGATGTTCCATAGTGTTCGGCTTGAGCTTTTAAGGACAACTCTTAAAATCTATTTATAGCTTCTTGAGATCTTTAATCTCTCGAGTAAATAAACTCACCATTGTTGTTTTTTACTATTATCTTTTGTCCTTCCAACTCACCACCTATGACGTTTCCTCTTTGGCTTATTCTTATTTTAAATTTTTCTTCTAGTGCTTTAGAGTGGGGACCATCTTTTTTGACGACGTTGTGTTCTAAGAAGTTTAATAAAAAGTCTTTTTTATCATTCGTTTCCGCTCTCTTCACGTCTGCGACGTCTCTTCCTATATCGGGGATGTTGACGTCATCATAAATGTTATTCCAATCTAGATTTGGTCGGTCTACTTCAATTATAGGTTCATCTACCTAGTCAGGTTCCAACAAAGAGGTTTTGATGTCTTCATCGATCTTATCATCCATTATATTATCATCAAACTTATCCATTTCATTCTCAAACTTATCCATTTTGATTTCTCGCTCACGAGCAAAATCATCATAGTCAAAATCTTTAAATTCGTTTTACATTTACTTAAACAAAATCTTTGGAGAAATATTTTTGATTTTTCCAGGGATCAAAGGTCCTCTAATTTTTGTATATCACTTTTCTTCACCCAAGAATTATGCTTGCTATCATACTCTAACCATTTTACTAAAACCATGTTTCCTCTCGTTTTTAGAACTTTTTCAACTCTGTAAACATCATCTTGCTTATCCACGGGGGAGAGCTCTTCTTCATAAAACTTTCCCAATATAAGTTCATCATCAGTGATATCTTTTATTTCATACATAGTAGGATCACCTCTAAAGATTTCACTAATCCTAAATATTTCTTTGGTGAAATTAGCTTCGTATCCTTTTTCAAAGATATTTTTATATTTGCTCACGCTAACTTTATCATCTATTTTATTCGTGGGTAAAGGGTATGACCATACAAGGTCAGCCAAACTTGCTCGGCATAATTTTTGCTTACATCAGCAGGTTTCATTCAAATTGCTCCATGTTTCATATGATTGTAATTATAAACAAGCTCTGGTAGAACATCCACCTATTTATAAGTTCCTTTAGAGTAAAGGTATTTCCAAATGATCGTTTTTAAAGTTCGACTGAGTCTTTCCACGATGGCTGCTTTTTTATCAGACCTTGTAGAAACATACTTTATTTTATAAGATTCTAATAAATTTCTTACACCCACGTTGTAAAATTCTTTACCTTCGTCAAATTGCACCACGTTGGGGAATTTTCCAAACCTGGATTTAGATTCTTTTAATAGTTTTTCTACAGCTTCTGTCATGCGCTGGGTATCTTTTTTACGTACTGGTATTGCAAACGCAAATCGACTCAAGATTTCCACAGCCACTAAGATCCAGTTGTAACGTTGGTTTTTATATCTAAGCTTGCTCATATCAACTAGATCTAATTGTAGCTGCTTGGTGAGCTCATTAACATAAATTTGACTAAATTTATGTTTTCTTACGATGCGTTTATATTTTGTATAAGTGTCTTGCGTTTTTAGCCATTCTCTGATTTGTTTTCTAGTAATGAGTAGTCCATCCTCGAGTGCTCTTCTATAAAGTGCTTCGATGGATCAATAACCCGATCTTGGATGGTATTATAGATTTCTAAGTTCTTGTTCTTTTTTAAAAGCGCTTGGGCAACTCACTTTGTTCATGTTCTATTCTAGCAAAAAAAGCAAACTCATAGATTTTGCTGGTGAAGCTCAAAGATTTTGTTCGATAAATCAAAGATTTATTCTAAGTAGATTTCTAACAATACTGAACCTATGTCCATACCAGCTATGTTTGCACTTACGGAGAAGCTAAGCTCGTTGTAAATTCCATTATGTATTTCTATAGATGATTTTATGTCTTTGTATTTTGTCACAGATCTGTTTAAGCTCTGTGTCGTCGTAATAGGTAAATTAACTATTGCGGAGCTTAGATTTCCAGTCGCATCAAAATTTTTACGTTTATCCACTGCGTCACAGTTCACCGTGACGTATGTAAGTCCAAAGTAAATATCGGCTTCGGTTTCGCTCTCCACCCATGTATTTTTCTTTATGAGTTTATTCTTGGGAAATCCTAACAAGAGTCCAAATTTCATTAAATTTAGATCGTGTTGTTGACAATAGATTTTTGTGTAATTTTTATAAGGAACTTTCTCCAATTAGTATTATGTTTTGCAAGCTCTTTAACCAAGTCCTCGAAAGTTAAGTGACCCATTGGTAAGTGAAATTTGTCTGTGGCTCTGTTGTTTTCTACTTTGTGGATGAAATCGTTGTAGTTTTTAATGACATTCTTATAGTTCCAAAAAATAGTCGCTGTCTTAACAAACAATCGACCATTCAGTTTTATGTTTCTGTCCAGTTGAACTTTTTTATATTCGTTTTCGATAAACACGGTTAGCTTTGCATTCATTTATTTATATAAATAAATGGGTATTTATTATCAACAAAGGTATGGTAGTAAAGCAAGAAGACTTATAGACGCTTGGTCAGAAGAAGATGCAAAACGAGAATTCCTTCAAAAGTATTCCCATGCTGATCTCTCAAAGTTCGAGTTTGGTTATTCGATTAAACCTAACGACAACAAATCCGGCGAAGCCGGCGCTTCGCACTTAAAGTTATTTAATGAGACTTATTACAGAGCAAAACCAAAGCTTTAGATACAGTATCGAAGCATACGATTTTAAACATAATCCAGAGTGGATAAAGTTATTAGGTATTTCTAACAAAGAAATAAACAAACTGTTAGATCACCAATGGACTCCAGCTTTGTAGAATCATTTTGGAACTGTGACAAGTGTGAAGCTTGAAGAAACAAGCAAAGTGAGTAAGTTGGACTTTAAAAAATTTTAAATCTATATTAACGAAAACGACTCTTTTACAAGCAAGTTCGATGCATTGAACAACAAATGGATCACCAGCGAGCAAAGCAATCAAGTTAAGATGCTAGACTACAAGACCAACCCTTATTTTACCAGCTTGTTAGCAGTGTATGTGATTTCCTATTTGGGAGGTATGAGCATAGAACACATTGCAAAGAAAAACCAACCCAAAATCATTTCAAGCATAGCAAGGTACTATTTTTATTACCACATGACACGATTTCTTCGATGCCCTGAGAAACTTGTGAGATATGTTGATGATGATATCATCAAACTCGTACGAAGCAAAGCCCCTGTAAAAAACATTTGAGTTGACAAGTATGAAAAAGTAAATTGGGTGGACTCTAAAAAATTTGGTACTTGGATGACCTACTTTTTACAACACCACGAAATGGAGCGAAGCAAAGGTAAGATTAGAAACTACCACTACGACATTGGGAACTACAACACGATTAGACGGATAAAGTATCAGAAAATTTCCAAAACCATCAACAAGTCACCCAACGATTGGAAGCTGTTCATCAAAAAGTCTAGCAAATGGACTAACGGAGCTCGGTCAAAAGTTGTTACAACAAGCCGCGGAAAGTTACGTTTATAGTATTTTAGGTGCACAAGCAAACACCTGTTGGAGCATCGTCAATCAAGCCACTAAATCAAGTCAAACCTAAGACGTTTTCTACAAGTTGGTTAAAGTACCACTGAGGTCAAAATTTTACAACCCCATTTTGTTTCATAGGCATGAAGTACACACTCTCAATATCACGTCGCCAAGTTTTAGCCCAATGTCTTGTATTGCAACAATGTAGTGAAGAAATAAAGTTGCTCATTTTACGGCCACCATGAAAATCCACCATATTGTCAAGCTATTCTGTTTTGGCGTCTGTGACATCATAGTCTCAACAAGAGCTGCGGCATGACATAACAATATAAACAAATATCGTAAAATTGTCCTATTAAAACCTTCTTATTTCGGTTTTGCCTTCGCCCCATTGCTTTGTACAAGATGGCAGCAATAATCCTGATAAAAGGCGCAAGTAGCTTTACATAAAACCCCTACAGAGGAATTTTTACGCAGAACATGGTAAAACTTGTACAACGAAAGCGCGCCAATTTCAACACCGAAGAAGACAAGAGCGCAATTTCATGATTTGTTCGGAGCACTTCTCGAGCGAAAACTTTTAGCGATTGTTTCATCTAAATGGTACAACAAGACGTCTTAACTCTGGTGGTGTTCGCACCACCAGAGTTCAGGAAAAATCGCCAGTGGAGTTATTATCAAGACAGCACCGTAAGGTTAGTCATTGAAATATGCTGCAAAATCTACCGGTGGTTTACAATTACAATTTCATGTTGCTGTAGTATATTATAACAGAAACAGGGACAAAATTTACGACTACTGCTACAGAGCAGCAACATTAACGCGGCTCTCAAAACGACTTGGTAGTACATTTTCAAGCTCCAGTTCATGTGCAATATTCTCGTCACATTCAGCAATTTCTTTGGCCAATGCAATTAGATCGACGAAGTCATCAAAAGCAAAAAAATTTGCAATCTGAATCATGAGAAATTGCAGTTAAATAAACGGATGATTGCCTGGGAAATTCGCTTGCAGATGAAGGCAAAGAAGTGCAGCTTGAGTGGAAAAAAATCGACATTTTACTTTGATCTTCGCTTACATTTTGTGTACGGTTTTCTTGTTTTGCTTGCAAGCGCGTTTAGACTATGACGTCACACGCACTCTTTGGAGAGGAAAATTCAAGATGGCCGATTTAATGGCAAACAATGAATTTTGCAACTTTGAACACTCATAGTGCTACAAATATCATTCAGTTTCAACTTAAATTTTTACAATGGGTCTTTTAAACATTAATGTACACGCTACTTCAAGAAAAAAGGAATTTCGTGAGGGTCGATTTTCGTCTCAGTGGTACTTTAAAGCCACGATCGCACAAGATGACGTCATGGTGATGACATCTAACATGTGAACCGCTATCAAAAACACCAATGTCATTTTGAACATGGTGATCGGACCTGGCATAATATGATGGTCATCAAAGAGCCAATCAAAGGATTTGACAATATATTAACCATAGCAACAAACGAGATGAAGTTTGGAGAGAATGCAAAGTTCAATGCTGTAGTAACGAACGTAGTAAATATAAAAGAAATGAAGTAGAACCTAAAACTAAACAACCACAAAACAACCAAACCTTAATAGAAGTCGCAAGTGTTATGTTAATAGCTGGAATCATTGTTGCAAAATATATAATGTAGGGAATATCTTTGTTTTTTGCTTAAATAAGTGGCAATGTATTTTGGTTATGAGGAAAAGACGAATTGGCTCAAAGACAAAACAAAAGACGAAATAAAAACAATCAAAACCAACTTGAACGTATATGAAAACGAAATAAGCAAACTTAAAGATGCTGCTACCATCAATAAAACCACCTGGAATGGGTTCAACAACACCTTAAGCAATATAAAAATTAAGTTAGGTGATGTTACAAAGAATAAAAACAACATCAAGATGCATCGAACGAATATACAGCATTTAATAACCTACTCATACTTACAAATCGTCAATTAGCCGTAGCGAACAAAGCAAAAATAGACAAGCTCTCTAAAAAAACTATATGAACCTTCCTATATGAATTCTATTATGCAAGTCCATCCACCATGTTGGGCACTCCATCAAACCCTAACAGAGGATATCCTAGTAGTGTTGTTCATCTGCCAGGGTGAATCAACGATGAAACAAAAATAATATTAATTAACCATATGGTTGACAGTGATCATCTACTACCAAGCTTTCGTTTAAAATATGCCATCAACCTCATATTAGACAACGACACCAGAACAACCTACGAAATAAAAGAAGTGGATATCCAAACCGTATAGTCGTCTCTAATAACTATGTTGTTCCATTGGAAATAAGCTTTATGATCAAGACAAACATCCACAGACCAGCAAAATAAACCTGATGTCCATCATGTTTCAAAAGATAATAGGTGGTATTATATGCAACGAGTCTAACTTGGCGGTGATGGTGGAAGCAAGAACATAGTAAAAGTCAAGTAGTTTTAAGATGTACTGGAGTTTACTTAAGATTTGTTTAATATTTACTAATAATAAAGAATGAGCAAAGCAAATACGAACGCAGTGAGTTCCAATGAAGAAAACAAGGAACAAACGGCTAAAGAAATAATTACTACTCAAAAAGTTGAAGCCCCACAAAAATTAAAGATCCATGAAAATTAGCAGCGGAAAAACGTCTTGCAGAGATCTCTAGACTAGCAAACGACACTAAGAAAGCAAAGCATTTAGAGCAAGAAAATCTACAAAATAATACAAGTGAGGGTAGCTGGGGGTATACACCGATAATAGTAGTTTCTATACTTGGAATCAGTATCACTTGCTACATGCTTTAGCATCCAACCAAAAATATAACTAAAGAAATTAAACCTGAGCAAAGCGAACCAGATGTTAAAAAAGTTGAGCTTGTTAAAGAACCGACAACAAAAGAAATTAAAGAGCAAGCAGAGCGCCACGTAGTGCTAGACACGTTTGACTAAACTTCGTATAAATGTTTATCTACCTTGTGTAAATGTTTATCTCATCTCTAGATAAACATTTCTTGACTCACTTTGTTCGTTTCTCTATTCTATATCTATCTTATGAAAAAATTTATAATGTTTGTTTTTAGTTTCGTTGAATGTAAATTTTTGTGTTCTCTTCTTACAATAACTACATTTGACTTTCGTATCTCACATAAAGTCTACGATTGCTGGAATGATCTCATCATAGTCGTAGGAAACCAAACATTTGTAGTTGTTTTCCTCTTATTTTTTCAGGGTGCTCGATTGTGCTGGGGGCAGCGTTCCATGAGTTTTAGGTGATTTGAACTTGATGTACAGTCCATTGTACTTTTTATGTAGGTTGTTTATAAGAAGATCTGGTTGACCTTTTTGGTAACCTTTTGCCCAAGCGTCTAGACGTTTGTTATCCGTGTCCTGCAGTTCTCCCAGACCTGGGGTCATTATTAAGGGTGCTTTGCACCCGCTTCGCGCTTTCTCTCTGTAAAATTTTCTTGCAAAATCTACTGCTTTGTATTGTAGGGATCTTTCATCCTCAATCATGAATACATTTTTATTTTTGCTGTTAAATCTTTTGTAGGTTCCATATTTTCAGATACTGGGTAGCACTTCTGAAAACACCCAGCCTTGAAATTGATCTGCAGTGGGTAACCTACTTTTAGAAATGAGTGCATACACACCTGGTTCTGTGATCCAAATAGCATATGGACATTGGGGTCGCGTTTCACGACCCGTAGATAATAAGTTTTTTCCATCTGTTTTATACTTTTCTTTCACATGATCGATGATCGCTTGTTTAGTGTTTATATATCCAAGAGCTGCGGCGACATTTATAGCATTGAACCAAGTATTTTGGTTATTGTCAAGATATGTGTCTATAGAAAGGTTTAAATTTTTATTCTCAATATTCTTAATAATAAAGGAGCTCATTCTTTTATTATAGTTTTTTTTTGCTATATAATAAATAGGTGAACAAACACAAAAGAATTATATTAATCAATTATACAATGCAGGAGTTTTAAAACTTTGTCTGCCGTTGGCGTGTCTATGTATAGTAAGAAAGCATTTGCAGAATGTTTGAGAACACCACAATCTATGCAAGGCACCTTAAAACTGGCTGGAGCCGTCATGTTGAGGTCCGTGTTGGTGAAATATTTGGAAGACAAAAAAATAATCCCAGAGAAAATTGACAAAGAAGCAGTAATAATAAATGGCTAGTATGATATCTGGAGGACTTTTTAACGCATTTGCTTTTGCTGGTGCTGGTTTCTTGTTTAGTAAATTGAACACCCACGGATACAAAGACAAAATGAATTGACACAACTTGGCAATGGAGAAACTTACGAGAGACAAACAAGCTCAGTACGAAAAAGAAACTACAAGAAAAAACCGAGGCAAGACTTACACAAGAATTAAACGAAGCTAACAAAGATATGAATGCGACAAACAAAAACATGGAACAACTTAAAAACACGTTGGATCTGTGAGACTCCAATGGACTCCAGAACCGAAATTAGAAGACTATTACAAACCTAATAAAGAAATGCAAGAGGATAAACACATCGTCATGGCTGTTTTGGAAATCGTCGGAGGTTGGGCACTTGGAAAAGTTATTTAAGCGCGAACGAAGTGAGCTTGAGCGTAGCAAAAATGCATACCTCTAAAAAGAAAGTTATACATTGTTTTACCGTGGATCTTGCTCCAAATCTATGTTCATCATTTCTAATCTCTCACATTCTTCTAATTCATCATATTTTTGTTCCAACTCGACATAATCTGCATGTAGCTCTTCACACATTGTTTTCCATCCTTTACCCTCTTGTTCTAGATATTCATACTCTGCTTGCAGTTCTTCATATTTTTGTTTATGGCGCAAAGTGAGTGCTTCACAGCCTTCGGCTCTTTTTCTAGGAGAGTTCATTTATTTACAGAGAAAAAAGCAAAATCATAGACTTTGCCGGCGAAGCTCAAAGATTTTCCTAAAGTCTATATTATGTAGTTTGTCTGTCTTTGTTTATTCAGTTTGTAATGTCCATAGGCTAATGTGTGTATTCTATATTCTTGAATGCATCTTTTATCGTCGTTAGATCTTAGAGCTATTTTATCCACGGTCTCCGAGAAGAGCTTGTGCTTTCTATTTCTTATCACGTTCATAGACCTCATTTGTGGGACTTTTGTGAACAAGCAGTTCTCATAGTCCTCGATATTCAACGTTTTTACTTTAACAGATTTCTTTAATCCTCTACATCTAGTTTCCACGTTGTCGTGTTCTTTCTTGTAAGCATACAGCTTTGCTCGTAGTCCTACAAACTTTACTATCTGAATACCACGGCACTCATCTTTAAACACTCCTGGCTTTTTCTTATTTAAACCTTTAGTAATGTGTGGGTTGTCCATTATAATCTCGCTCGTGTCAAACAGTCGCTCTAGGTCTGGTGCTATATCTTTATAGAAATTGTCTGTGTAGATCTCATAGCATAAGGAGTCCATGTCCATGAACAACAGCTTCACTTTGTCACCATATTTTGGTTTTATATAATCGTAGTGGAAGCCATACATCAATGACTTTAAAATGTCTAGGATACTCATTCCAACATAAATGGGCTTGTTGAGGTTTACTTTTGTTTTATACATGTGGACGGCCACCAAATTCTCTGAGAATATCGTAAACTTCTTAAAGTTTGGCTTCTTAACATAGTTTTCAAATTCTTTTGGAGTATTTGCTAGGGTAACGTCTTGTCGGTTTCGAATGTTCTCCCTAGTTTTACCAAACACCGAGTTATTTATAAGCTTAAAGAAGTCCTTTTCAAACTTATCTTTAGACTTTGCCCTGAGACTCTTTTTAAGTTCTATATATTGTTTCAGCCACGTGGATTCCTCGAAGCTGATGCCTTTGTGGATCTTTTTCAACGCTAGACCTTTCTGTAGGTATTTCTTTAGGATCTCATGGTGTACTACATAATTTTGTTTCAACCTTAGAGTTGGCACTAGTTTCTCTGTAGTAATGTTTTCATCTATTTCGATGGTGATTTTGTCTGGAGCAAGAGGGTAATCGTTGTGTAGATCATGGATCTCCGTTGGGTATTCGTGGTCCACTTCTAAAATACAACCTCTGGATCGACCAAGGTCTCTCCAATTTTCAAGTTCCTCCTAATTCATCCATTTGAAATCATGCATGGGGAGCTTGTTCATCATTGCCCAACCGTAAAGATTGTTTGGATCTAAATATATAATGAAAGTGCTTGGATTTTGTGGATCGTATTCTAGTAGGTACTTGTTGTTTGCCGTGGCGTATCTCTTTGTGACCATAGACGTTCCACCTCGAATTCCTTTTTCTATCATCAAGTGCATGTCTTCTTGGTCTAATAGTTCTAGTTTCACGTTGGCAACTTCAAAGCTGCGTCCGAAGCAAGTCCTGGCGAGGTAAAATACCACGCTGGATCCAAGTTATACTTGTCCATACAAACTTTTTGAATCTTTCAAACACGTCACATAGTAGTACGACATCTATCTTCTTGTAAAGATCATGGTATTGCTTTATCTTCTTCATTTTAAACTTTGACCAAACTTTTTGTGCATGTGAGTAATCTTCGTCGGATATATGTTTATCATTAAGCTAGGAGTAAAATGCTTCTTTGGGTGGAAGTTTCTTTTCAGATAATTTCTCGAAGCTGTTCATATAGTTATAGGGGTGTACTTCTTTTCTAGTTAATAGTCTCACATAGTCCTCGTTGACTCGTTTTGTCTTGCTTTGCTCGCTTTCGGGTGGTAGGCAGAGACGAAGATTGTGGAAATCTGTTGGTTCTAAATTTCCTACTAGTGTCCCCAAGTCAAAACTCATAAACTTGAAACTGTCTATAGATCTTAATTCTCGTTTGATTTGACACGTTTTTCCATTCTTATTGTAACTGTCTACAATTGTCTCCTTTGTGAAACTTATATATTTCTCCATGTTTCTTGGAATGCAATTGATTTTACCTGTTGTATCTGCGAGTGCTTTTATAAAAAAGTGTGATTCATATCCTTCTACGTTATGGAGTATCACAGGGATGAACTTTGGCTTTTTCAATTTTAAATTACACTTGCTATGAGCTGCACCTCTATATTTTCCTAAAAAGTGACAATGGTCAAATACTTCTTTATACCCTTCGGTCACCTTAAACTCTTCTTTACAAACATAGCAATATGTGGCTTGTTTAAAGTTTTTTTCTTCTTTTGTAGGATTTGCTTCTCTTGGGAATCTAAACTGATTGTATAAGTCGTGTACTTCGTTTTCTATTTTTTCCAAAAATACTTGAAGTACGTCATCATCTTTGGTCTTTGCTGTGTAGTGGACTAATTTTGGTGTGTATATCGAGTTGTCATAACATTTCACGTAATAGCAAAAACCACTGGGAGTATGTTTTTGATACTGTATCGTGCCTTTACCTAAATGTTTTTCCATTGGCTTCATGAAGCACTCAAAGTCTGCATAAATTATGAACGGTACTGACATCGAACGATCGTAGTTTTTAAACTCGACAAAGGTGTTTGAATCTGGATGCACTGTTTTACAAGCGACATAAAGTCTGCAGTTGTCTTTGTGTTTTGGTAGTATGTCTTCTCATCCAAAGTATTGAAGACAGTAGTCACACACATAAACTTTTCTCGCTTTCTTTGTTTCTCCTGATCGTATTAGTCTGGACATGTTGTTGATTACCCAGTAATGTTTATCTTCTAATAATAGGAGTTGGATGTCTGGATCATCGTGAATGTGACCCATCGGAAAACTCTTTCCTCTTCATTGTAGCCAAACAAGTTGATTTTTAAGTTCTTTCTATTATCAAACTTTTTGATGTCTTTGATCGATGTTGGAAATCTTATGTTCATCCAATCGAGGATTTCTGATTTTTGTACTAGATGTTCTGTTATTCTATCACGATGTACATCTCCAGGTTTCATAAACCTCGCTATGGACACAGACCATTTGAAACATTCTTGATTATCAGACCCACCTTGCTCGTCTAAGAAGTCGTTCTTTGGATTTATTATTGCTTTTTTATCTGCAAGCCATTTAGGTGTCTCTACATAAGATGAGCCCTTAAAAGGTTTATATTTTGATGAATGGATCAACAAGTGTATTATAGATTTAAGTTGCCATCCGGAGCCCTCTTTTTGTTTTTCCTCGAACGAGTGAAGCATCTTGTCAACCATTCCGTTAAAAGTTTCTTCTACGTTTGTACCTATTAGTATTCAACGGTATCCAGAGCTGAAGAAGTCAACATGCTCATCTTCTATCTCGCCTGTACCTGGATCTAATCTAAGCATATTACACACCAGCAAGAGTTCTATTTTTCTTTCTCTTGCGTCTTTAGAAAGTCTATAAGTACATCTTTGAGTCAAACTCTCAACCACTCGTACGGCTCGTAGCCAGGTTCAGCTTTTATCATTAACATTCTTGCTCTTCCAGCTAAAGCTTACTCCCATTCCTCGACTGTTGGAATGGTTTCTATTACTGGTGGTGGTTTGGGTGGTAGAGGTGAAGGTGGTGGTACGTTAAACATTCTAATAACTTGGTTCTTCATCTTGTTATAACTATCTGAAACCTTAGTTCTTACTTTCTTTGGAATGTAATTGACCAACCAGTCGTACCATTCGTTCAGTTTATTTTTAACCGCTTGCTTCTTAGTTCTTGGAGGTGGTGTGGGCTTTGGTTTAACATATTGGTTAGGTTTGAGAGGTTTTGAACTTACATTTTGTTTTAGTTTATAAAAGCCTACATTAATGTTCCTTAACGGTTGTATAAGAGGTTCTGAAATTGCTTTCTTATTCTGCGCCTAAAATCTATTTGCTATTGTGTATCTTGGTGGTCTTTTCTTATATTTCTTCACATCTAGTTTTGATCTCATTCTTTCTTATATAACTTTCATTTTATCTTTGTATGCTTGTAAATCAAGAACTGAAGGCGCGTCTTATTTTGGTAGCTTCAATCTGAAGCCTTTTTTCTTTCCATATCTATATAAATTATCCACATAACTTGTTATTTTTTTGTCTATATAGTCTTGAATTGTCTTTGCCGTATATTTTCCAGCCCTAATCTTATTAAGATCATCTTCAAAATGATCCAAATGTTTGTCACGATCCTTTGGTGTCTTGTTCATTCTTTTGTTTAATGTTCTCAATACGTCAAACATCTTTGTTTGAAATTGTTTTGGAATCGTGTCTAGGTCATGAAGTTTTTTTCTATTTTTTTATATATGATAAAAGGCTTTCCTTTCGTTTTAGTTCTCTCCTTAACATAACTACGAATACCAGAAGCCTCACCTCTTATTTGTCGCGCATCTATGCGCCCTTGAAGTTGTGAGGGACCAGGTCTCACAGTGAATTGATCCAAGTGTGATCTTTTGTTACTTGCTTGGTCTTGATTCATAGTCTCTTTATTATATGTATTTTTTCGTTCAAAATTTTTCATTGCTGCACTACTAATACTAGAACTAGCACTATTAGTGTATTGCATTCTTTTATTATATCTCTTATCATGCATAGATGCTTTTGTATAGTATTATTACAACCACTTCGGTTTGTACTCATAGTCTCTTTATTATATGTATTTTTTTGCTCAAAATTTTTTTGTTTTGAGAGTTCATTGCTTTTTTATATATAGGTTTTGAGTTTTTTGGAAAAAGCGTGCAGCGGGTGCTTTGCACCCTTTTCATTTTTTGAGCAGCCAAAGGCTGCGAAGCGCTTCGTCCATCTGTAGTAGTAATATTGTAATTTTTGCTTTGTTGTTGGTTTGCGTTTATTTCTACTTTCTTCGTAAGTTCTTTGTTTTTGGAAATCAATTCTTTATTGTTTGGTACCTCGTCACTAGGCAACGTAATATTATATTTATTGTTTTGGTCTTGAGAGTTCATTGCTTCTTTATTTATAAGTTTTGAGTTTTTTGCAAAAATAGCGGAGAGGGTGCTTTGCAACCTTTTCATTTTTAGACCTCGTGGGTCTGTAGTGTTATCTTCTACTTTTTGAGAATTTGATTTTTTGTTTGGTTTGTTTTGTATTCATCGTTTTGTCTCTACTTATATACGTCGAATTAATCACCTGATTCCCCGACCTGTTATGCAAATGAGTTTGACAGTTTTTGCAGGTGGCAATTTCAAATTAGTATATCTTGTATTATGGCTTGGTTTCGATTTGATTGACAGGTGGTAGCTTATTTGCATAAAAGGGGGTGTGGCCGAAATGGTCCAGAACCAACAATCTCCCTACTACTGCTTTCGCAGCTAACAACCCTGTCACCATTCCAGTTGAATGTTTAACAACAGCTATCATTGCGCTTGAACACACAAGAACGCTTGCATCTGCAGAGATGTGGATATGGATCTCTTTGATCTTTTGAGCATCCTTCAAGATACTTCTTGGAATTTTAATACCTCACAACTGTTTTATTCATTTTAACCAATCTTGCTTCAAAGGTTGTGAAATATCAACATCACAGCTTTTAATTTTATTACAGGTTTCTTGATAAACTCTTCTCCCCTCTGCCATTGTGGGTGAAACAGGGGCTAATTGGTCATCAAGACCAAGAATCTTCAATGGATTGGGCATGTCTTTGCCTTGTAGGGCTTCTACGTTGGATTCCCATTTGTGCAGAGGTAGTTTAGCACTTTCCAAGATTTCTGTTGCCTCTAATTTGAACTTCTCTAACTGCGATACATCACTGCCTATTTGCATAATATTATCAACGTACGTATTATCCACTGACCTTTAAGTTACTTGGACTGAGTGCTTCTGGTGAAAACGTGTCTGCAATATGCTGAGGCCATATAGGTCTTGCCGGCGATAAAAATTACCACAGACAGACACTTGTTTTTGCTTGCGGGCAAATAAAATTTCAGCAAAAAATTACTGAGTGTCTTTTTGTGACTATTTCTTTGGATTTTTTGCTTGGTTTAGGTTTTTTATATCTTGTTAAATGATGAATATGTTTTTCAACACTGATATGCTTATAACGCATACAAGAAGCTTGGACATTCTGCCGTTGAAGATCCAACTAATGCTGAACGGTCGCTGCAAGCATAAATGGGCTTGACTTGATTCCAAAAGATATTCTAGTCAACCAAAAATGTTCTTCAACTCCATTAATGTTAAACAACACCTAAACATGTCATGGTCTTCTTTTTTTAAACCAATTTGTAGAGACACCTTTTGTATATCCGCAAGAATCAATTTTGGCGCCATTCGAACTCGTATCAAAATGTTCCAGAGTGGCAGTTGGAGTGGGGGCCTGTGAACATGCAATCATTCGCACTCTTGGTATTTGGGCTTGGCTTCGCACTTGCGTCAAGTACCATTCATACTTTTGTGCTTGTTGCATCTTCTCTAATGCCAGGCTTGTAAGGCATATAATAGACCCTTTCACCTGTTGGTTCATCTGGTCCAGGTTCTATTATACCTGACTCCAATTGTATCTCAATAATCTCTTTGTTATCCTGCTTTAACTTTTCATTGCATCAATCTTCTTATATACTTTCACTAATCACTTTTGACTAGGTCCTAGATTGTCATTTGGTAAATATTGTCTAGGAATGCATGGCAGGTGAACTTCATAGCGACCATCATCAGCCCAAGTAATATTTATTTAAACTCATTACAAACGTCAAATTGATCATTCTCCCCCCTGTGCTCAACTCCGTGTACGTCCAAAACTACAAGTTCTCATAGTCACTTGATTCACTCGTAAACATACACAAATCATTTGCAATATCTCCACCATGGATGTGCCAACCAAATGATGTACCTTCAACAATTGGATTTCCATTTCTTGCATGGGAAAGTAATTTGTAGTCACATTTCTGTAAAAGTAGTTAGGGATGAGGAGGAAGCATTTTAATCGCTCAATCATAAATTTTATATCGTGAATACTTTTATAGCTCCTACAGCGCATGATACAGCTGCATATACAGCTTCTTGTATACATTATAAATATATTCAGATTTGAAAAACACATATTTATTATTTAAAAGACATAAGAACCTTTGCCAAGCAAACAATCCAAAGAAATAGTCACAGAAAGATACTCACTAATCTCTCTGGCTTTTGCTGAATTTTTGTCTGCCCGCAAACAAAAACAAGTGTCTGTATGCGATAATTTTCATCGCCGGCGAGACCAATATTTCGTCAGCATATTGCAAACACATTTCTATCCCAAGCACGCAGTCCAGGTAACTTAAGGGTCGGGGGGGTCAATACTGGTAAATAAGCAGTTGTTTTCTTTTGAACGAGAACATCAAGAAAAGGTAGTATGTTTTCAGTCTCAATTTCACAAGTAAATTACAAGGAACAGTGAATGCTGTTGAGGGAACTTAAAAACAGCAAGCAAGATTATCATTGACAAAAACTGCAAACATGTCATTTACAAAGTGTTTTTACCAGTTGGGCAAATCGTCACAATGAGTCTTTTTAAAAAATTCAGCCTTATGATAGCCATAAAAGAATTGCTAAGACAGGACTCAATGGAGAGCCCATTGCTACACCATCACTGTGGCAATGGGCTCTCCTCTGGCTTGCATAGAGAATTTCTGGGACCATATCAAAGTGTCAGATAAGTAGCGAAACTCGAAGACTTCCATAGAGAATTTGTGGGAGCATATCAAAATCTCAGTTGAATAGCCAAATCCAACCAATGCCACAGGAATTCAGAATGCTGCCAAAACTACTTGGGCAAAAACAAAGAGGCTGAAATACCAAATCTACTAAACATTATGCCACGAAGATGTAATACAAATGACACAGCTTGTGGAGGACCCAGTAAATACTGATAGTTGAGTTCAATAATTTTTGAGTTTAGTCAATTGTCAGTCTGCTCTTTTAATCAATTCTTTTTTACTACCTGTGTAAATGTTGCATTTCTTCTGAACAGTACTTCAAATATGCACAATCTCAGGCCTTGAAATAGGCACTTTACTGTGAATGTCTAGTGCTTGTAATGTAAAATCATATTAAATATAAGATGGTAACAAATATAACTAGAGATCAAAGGATAGTGCAAAGTTTCTAAAGGCAAACCCTGATGAACACGCATGAAGAAAAGCTTTGCAAGATTGCTTCATAGCTGACCAGTGATGACTTTGAATGTTGAAGCATTTAATTTTAGAAACTGCCTTACTGAATTTAATTTTCAGAAGTGTGTGAACACTCTTCGAGCCAAAATACATCGACACTATACAACATGATTGTTTGACACCAGAACGTACAAGTTACGATTATAGAGAAATGCGACATATTTGTTTTAATTCTTTACCTGCTCATTTAGAGTTTATGTCAAGGCTTGATTTACGGGATAATTTGGACATCACAAACTTAGATTTATTGACTTAGTATTTGATATCCTATATCATAGCTTCATGAATCTGCATTGTAAGTTCATCACTGTTGTTCATATGAGATGGAATAAAGATATATCGTTTGTTTCATTGACATTAGCTTTCCCATTGCGTTCACGTATTTCTGGCATAGCGTGAAATTCACTCTTCATCATTGCTCTTGATTCTAGTTGTTCGATAGATTTCTGACAACTTCATTGTACGTCGATGACTGACAGTTTACAAGTCATAGCTATGGTCCAGGACCAAGTATAGTATGATGCTCAGCACGTATATCTCTGTTTTTATAAGCAGTTGGTAAACTCCAAATTTCAATCTTCAGGGATGAGAATGCACTATTGTAGTTTCGTCGTTGGATTTCTATAGTTTTACCTGCCATAAAAAGTGAGCACTTGCTTAGTTTATCTCAGATAAGAGCGAACAGTAGTTTGAAGAGTGACAGCAAGTTTTTTCTTCCATGCAATCGCAAATTGAATTTAAGCAATATATATGCCCATTAACTTACTGCCTTGATTCGGAGCGATTATAGAATACCCGTCCATTTTTAAAGGTACCCTTAAAAATTCGCTGGATACTGGATACATAATAAACTA
>JAOBYK010444011.1:0-14409 GCA_025434845.1 Phenganax subtilis | reverse complement strand
GACCTCATCAACCCAACTACCCCATCAATCAAACACACCACACCATCACACATCCCAACACCATGCCTCACTGCTTCCGCCCCAAACCACCCGTGTTCGTGCGCCGCCGAACCGCCGAACCGCCGAACCGCCCCTGCCCCGCACACCCCCGCACACCCGCGAGTCGCCGCGAGTCGCCGCCCGCCTCGCTGCTTTGGTTCACAATGGCCACTGCACCGATCTGCGGCTCGCCGGGGCCCATAGGCATGTGCAGCGGAGCGCCATAGTCCTCGCAGACGGCGGGCGCAACCGCCGGCGGAGCACGGTGGGTTGGTGGGGATGTCTCCAGGCGCGGTGGTGCCAGAGCGTGGTGCGGACAGGTCAGAGACGTGCAGGTTTCGGCGGCTTTTGGGGTCCGTTGAAGCGGGCATGAAAAGAACGACCCAATGGTCCAACGTCCTTTGATGCAGCATATCTGAAGAAAAAGCAGGCCGATTTGAAGAGTGGGATTTATCTCCCAGTGTTCATTCTGTGTTTTTTTCCACTGGGAGAATCAACCGAATCTGTTCTGCCCCAGAAGAGGCTCCCTCGCATGGTGGCTCTAGGTATGGAGCCTCCATGGATCACCGACCAAGCGGCCTGATGAGAACTCACCCATCGCCCTCACATCCACCGCCGTCTCTCAGGCCATTGAACTGCCCTGCCCCACGGACCCGACCAGTCCCTGTGGATTCAGTCTGCCCGGTCATGGTCTGCCCATGGTCAAAAACAGAGGACATGCGGTTTTCATGGTATACGGTATGCTGCTATGCCATGGTTCGTGGGGTTAAAAGAGACACCACCGCTATACTCTACCATCTCTCCTTCATGACCCCCACCCTGCACGGTGGTGGCAGCCACACGTCCTGCAGCAGGCTCAGCATCTCGGGCCTCGGCCACCGCGGGTTCGGCGGATCGGGAGATCGGCGGATCGGGCATCGACCCGGACGAAGATGCCAAGAGAGATGGTCTCTGTGACCTGAACGGACGGACCCATCACCTGCGGGTTTCCCTATGGGCTACGTCGAACGCGCGGGTTCTTCAACCTCTGTTGGTGGGGGGGCGGTCGCGCGACTGGGACGTGTTGCGAAGGTGACCATGGGGGTTGCGATCCAAGCCCCACGCGCTGACACGCGCAGTGATGCAGCTCATGACCGCAGCTTCTCAACCGAGCAAGTCGGCCCGAGGACAACCCGAGAGACGTCCGCGACTTCGTCTGCGGCCGAGCCACGCATCTGCAAAGGCTGCATCGTGTGCTGGAGTCCGGTGCCTCAGTTTTTCCCATCGAAAAAGGAGCCAAGCAGGCCAAAGCATCATGTTGGGGAGCATGTCGAGTCTTGAAGCTTTTTGGGGTCTCTTGACTTAATGAATTCCTAGCCTGACAGCATCTTCTGCTTGGAGAACCCCTCGCAAAGACCAGGAGTTCTGAACTAGTCAACGGAGTCCCCTCTACACCGAGGCTGCTGAACACCGGAAGCTGATGTTGCACTCCCCAGACCCGGGGGCCTGGCGAGAGGCACCAGGCTCGCTGGTGCTGGAGCAACAGATCAGCTGCCAAATGTCTGCCGAACTTGGCTGACAAGGCCAAAATGGGTCACAGTTGGAAGATCCCTATAGGTATAAGTTCCCCATGGTGTCGAAGTGCCGAATGAACACCGACCCGGTTTCGGAGCCCTTTCAGCCCTTTCACCGTTCACCGTTCACCTCCGACCCTGCGTTCGGCACCGGGGGGCCAGGTGTCGGCGATGTGCAGGACACTCTTGGGCATTCGGCAGGTCTCCACCAAATACCTTCGGCGGGTCCCGACGGCGGCGAGTCTCCGACGAAGGTCGATCGATCGAGCCTTCGCGAAGGACGCGTGGGTCGAACGGGGCGAGGCGAGGTCTTTGGAGATGACGCTCGGGGGTCCACGCCGAACGGCAGAGGGCAGAGAACGGAACGCGCGGAACTTTGGAAGCAAGGGAGGGAAGACGTCTTCTTTGCAGGAGTATGTCTTATAGTATCACAGTTAGTATGTTAGTATAATTGGAGGTTTTCCACAACCGTTACTTGGCGCTTTGCATGCCTCACGGCGCGAAGCCTTTGGCCCGAGAGGCCCTTTTTTGTGTTTGGGGGTGGCTCGCGCCATGGCTCGATGGGGCCTTTTCGCGATGGGCCTTCTTTGGTCCACGGGCCCCATCGATGGCTGGTGGCAGGCGGTTGAGGAGGAGGCGACAAACCCTCCCAACGCCTCTTGCTGGGATCACCCAGTCAGCTGCCTCCAACGGCAGGTGAATGCCACGGTGGCTGCTGCCCAGGCGCAGTACTCCACCCTGACGACCTGGGACATGTCCCAGCCTAGCCTGGACGCTCCTGGACACGTTGTTGTCGGGCGTGGGCTGGTTGGTATTTGGCCAGAGCTGGGCCAGCGTGCGGACTGGGTGCTCAATGATCCTGAGGATCGCGCTGCTGATGGTGGTTTGCGTTGGGCTCCACTACTTCCTATCGTTAGCCTGGCCGCTCTGCTCCTTGGTGATCGGGACCATCCTGACCGCGGTGTGGATAGTCAGGACCCTGGTCAAGTGCTGCGGACGTGCTGCTTTCTATGCCCAGCGGATGTCAGGGGGAGTCCCTGAGGTGACGGGAGCGACCTTCATCGGACCGGACACTGGCGAGATCCCCGAGACGGCCGACCTCCGCAAGATGAAGAAGGGCACGAACGAAGATCGGTGGGTCCTCCTCAGGCGGGATGGTTATGTGGTCATCATTAAGGTCACCGAGAATGCCGCGATCAAGTCGAGTGGCATGTACCTGAGTTTTGACCCTGAGGCAACTAGAGGTGACGCCCAATTGTTGCTGGCCTTGAAGGGCTACGAGCGGGTGCATCTGTGCAGGCACGACACGTGCCCGGAAGAGGGCCAGCATTTCAAGAGTTAGGCCTTGGCCCGCCAACTCAACCCCGAGCGCTTCCATCTCATGTCTACGGCGGCTGGGGCCCAGAAGACAGGGATGAGGACGATGGGATGGCTTTTCTCCAAGGCCAACAAGACAGCCAAGCGGCTGAAGGACTATGCATCGGAGTCTGAGCGGGAGGAGACTGGCTCGTGCTGCGCCCACTTGGTCAAATGGGAGGGCGAAGCAGGTCGAGTTTGCCTCAGTGAACATCCATGCAAAGACCTCGCAACCACGGATGTCGAGCTGCTTGATGAGGACCGCAGTCAACTTCCAACGGACCAGGTGGCCGCGTTCTGCTCAGGTCATGCGGTCCGGTACCTGACCTTGAGGGCAACGGCGAAGTGCTCCTGGGCAGGTTGCCAACGGTTGGGGGCGGTCACCAAGCAAGGCATGCGACTATGTGGTGTTCACCAGGAACCTGCTCCTACTCCGACCAGACGTTCCTCGCGGTCAAGGTCAAGGGCTCGGGACCCACATCCGGGAGAAGAAGAGGGTGATGAACGTGCCGAAGGAGAAGGTGATGAACGCACGAGGCGCAGGGGGCGAGTTCGGGAGGTCGCCTATCAGACCGAGGAGGCAGAGAACATCCTCCGTGAAGTTCGTGAGGAGAAGGAGGAGGAGCCTCCAGCTCTCAGGAGAAGGAGGGTCGCATCTCCCGGCCATACTCCCAAGTCATCGGTGCAGCACAGCCTGGCCAGGATGGGAATGATCAACTCGCCGGATCGCAGGGCGGACATGACCTACTTGGAGGAGTTCATGGAACAGATGGCCGATGGGAGGGAGTTACAGCTCAGTGAGGAAGACATAAGGAAGCAACTGGCGGCTCAAGCTGGTTTGGCTGTGGGAGACCTCACCCGATACCTGTATGAGCAGGCCATGGAGGAGCAACGGAAGGGCACCAAAGGGCTCACGAAGTTCCTGGCGAAATGGCGCCAGCAAGCGGCTGCTCGGGAGCGACCTTCGTCCCTCTCGGAATGGAGTGTGGTCGAGAAGGAGCGGGACGGAGCAGCACCTACACCGTCGAGTATGACCTCGGGGGCCCAGTCGGTAGTGAGCTCAGGCCCAGCTGAAACCCTTCCGAAGAAGAGACTGGCTTCGGTTCCCCCTCCGGGGATCTACGATCCAGACCGCAAGGCAGGGACTGGGCCGGAGGAGCGAGGAGGTCAATCAGAGATGACCGACATCGCCAAAGCGATCCAACAGCAAACGAATGAGCTTGCAACGTTGGTCAAAGCCCAGCAGGAAACCACAACAGGGGCAGGAGGATCATTGAAGAGCCTCGGCAAGACCTCAGAAGAACTGGTATTTTTGCTGCGTGGGTGCGGCCAGTATACCGTGCAAGTCGGCAATGAAGAGTACGGGGCCCCTTTAGCGCAAGCGCTGCTCGCGGCTCAGGCCGGCTCCTCAACAAAGCTTCGGAGCGCAGGCTTCAGACAGAAGGTTACTTCTCGGCTCGCCATCGGGATTGCCGGCCCATACTGGGGGACGCAGGAGAAGTATGCCCTGAGTGCTTCGGATTTTGTGCCCTGCACCGACGCGGAGCTGGACCAGTTCGCCATCGAGAGTAGAACAGGCAAGCCGACAAATGAGCAGAGGCCAACCGCACCCACTCGTTATGAGGACTGGCTCAACAGAGTGAAGCGACAAAATGACATCTGGGCCCTCGTGTACGGCATGGAGTGGAAGGCCGTGCGGGAGCATGCCATCAACCTGTTGGGAGAGTGGCACGTCAGTGCACCACACAAGTGGCCGCTGCAGGTCCTGCTCGATGTGTGGGAAGAGCTCCACTGGCGATTCCTCGAGGAGTTGAAGGAGGAGCTGAGGAAGATCAAGCGGTTGTCCGGAAGAGAGTCCATGACCTTGCAGGATTTGAAGTTCTACGCCCTCATGCCAGACGAAGAAGGGCGACCTCCTTTGAGTCTTCCTCAAACATTCGATCTACGGCGTCCTGACGGATGGTTCATGTCAGAGGTGATGCCCCGCATTGAGAGGCGCCAGGAGAGGATGCTCTGGAAGATGACCTGGGAGGGTTCAGGGAAGAGTAGAGCCCAAGGACAACCTGCTGGTGGAGACGGAGGTTCCCGGGAGGAGAAGCCGACCTTGAAAACCCTGTTTGGGCCGAAGCTGACGGCGGAGGAGACGACCCGGGCCAAGGATCGAGCACCGACGAATAAGGAGGGCAAGCTGCTGTGTTGGGGATACTTGACCCACCTGGGCTGCTCTCAGCAGGGCTGTCAACGAGCTCATGAACCACTTCGCGGACCCTTTGAGGCTCTCGATCCGGCGGTGCAACTCCAGATGCTTCGGAGAGGAGGCCTGAGGAGGATGAAGGCGGAGACGAAGGAGTCGGCCGCGGAGAAGATCAAGGAGATTCGAGCCGGGGTGGCAAAGGACAAAGCCGCCAAGGTGCAGGATGGCAAAGATCGTCGACGGGCCGGACAGGGAGACCCAGCCAAAGAAGGGGATGCCGAAGATCCGGAGAAAGCAGGCGGCCAAGTCCATTGGGAAGCTCCGGAAGAGATGGTACAGGTGGACTACACCCAACAAGAGAAGGACTTTGCAGACTTGGTGGCGGGCCCTGATGCATCACTGTTCGAGCACGTGCCAAGGGAAGCCAAACCACATGCAGGGCGAAAGGGCTCCACTGCCCCCTCGGAGGCGCAGGATACGGTGAGGAAGGCTCAAGCTTTGGCATCGGGCCCAGTCCTGGGCAAGCTCCAAGGGGCGTCAGATGACCTATATGCCTGGGCGTCGACAAGGGTGGCCAACGACCCGGAGATCGCCTTCGACACGCTCATGGAAGAGATGGTCCAGTACGGCCTTGGGGAACTGGCCGCAGAGGCGGCAGCTTTGCTGGAGGCTTATGGGCAGGGTCTGAAAGCAGGCCACCAAGCTCGTTGCCAGCTGGAAGACACACGATGGGAAGGCGAGGGCCCAGGCAGGTCCTTGGCTCACATCGATGGCGTCCCGTGGGCCCTGTGGGACTTCGGAGAGATGGTCCATATGACCGAGGAGCTGGCGGGTCTGCTGGGAGTAATCGAGCCTGGAAAGGAGAAGAGGCAGTGTGTCACGAAGGTGTTGGCTGCCGGACTTCACCTGGCACAGCATGGGAAGGTCCCCGCGATGAATGAGGTCGAAAGGGCAACGTAGGAATTTCGGCTGGAGCAGGCGAGGCTGGCAGTGGAGGCCGAGGGCGTGATGGGACATCCAGAGACTAAGGTCGCCCCAGTCGAGCACGAGCTGAGGATGTATGCCCATGACATCTTGAAGCCCCACCACGACAAGGACTATCGAGCTTTGGCCGTGTTTCCCTTGGCGGCGATGGAGGAAATACGTGTGGTTGTGGTGCGAGTGGACTACAAAGGCGACCTGCTGATTGAGACGGTGACGGGAAGCCAGTGGTCGACCTCGGATGTTTGGGTGATGATTTCAAAAGGACACATGACTTTGCTCCAGCCCCCTTCGCTAGAAGAAGGAAGAGCACTCTTGGAGAAGGAAGAGGTGTACAACACCCCATGTCTTGGGTTTCGGTATTTCTGGCATCAGCGGCGCGATCAAGCCAAAACGGCTCCCGGGATGATCTCTTGCCGACATTGTCGAAGCAGGAAGGGAGGGAGTGCCGAGGACACCGAGACCACGGGGTGCCTGAGGAAGACTACATGCCTCCCCGCCCTCTCACAGGTCTTTGCGGGAGGGGGCCAAGTCGTACGGGCTGTACACGAAGCTGGAGGTCACAAGGGCTTAGTGTTGCAGGAGTACTTTGCCGGCCATGGAGTCATCACCAAGGGTTGGCGAGCTGCGAACCAGACGGCTCTACACCCCATCGAGCTCTACGAGCAACCACATCAACAGCTCGGGCCCCGCCCAGAGCATGACTTGTCCGATCCTGTACGGCAAGAGTACTACCTCAACCGGCTCCGAGCTCGTGACTCTAACGTGCAGTGGATAGCCAGCCCGTGCACCACGTTTTGCGACTGGTGTCTGCAGAATGGAGGCACTCGCACCTTCCAGAACCCGGCGGGAAAACCCACCGCCAAGGAACAAGTTGGCAATGCTTTGTCGGAGTATGGGGCGAAGGTGTTTGAGGCATCGCTCCTGCAAGGTGGCTTCCCCGTGGCCGAGAGCTCGGGCACTTCAGGGCGGTACCCGAAGCAATGGCATCTACCCCAATGGCGCCGGCTTTTGCAACGACCGGACGTCGACTTCATTGAGATCGACATGTGCGCCTTTGGGCTAGGGCCCCCGGACATGCCGGACCATTTCTACCGCCACAGGACTGGACTGGCCTTCCCGCATCATCCACCTTTGCGCCAAGCTCTGCTACGCCTGTGCCCTGGAGTCTCAGATAGCCATCAGCATATCGCACTCAAAGGCAATCGACCTGGGGTCAATGTGTCTCGCTGCACGGAAGCTGGAGTTGTTTATGCGGACGCCTTCGTACGCACTGTGGTGGAGACTTTGGTTCACACCTTGGTGGGGGGGGGGTCCAAACCACAACCTATGCTGTCGAAAACCGGGGGAAGGCACCCGTATGGCTGGAATGGGCGAGACTTCGTCTACGAGGAGGAGCCTGCGGAGCCGGAGGGTGGCCAGATTGAACCAGAAGAAGGCCAGAACGAGGTCGATGATCTTGGGCACCTAAACGAGCAGGAGCTGCAGCAGGTTGCGGGTATGGCGGTCGACGAGGCGCTGGGTGTGTGGAATGGTGTCGAGGTCAACAATCCTCATCGTGATGAACCGGATGGGGAGGAGTTCGAGGACGTCGAGGGTCAGGAGTGGGAGAACACTACGGAACCCGGGGCGGAGACGGACAGCGAGCCCAGGACTCGGATTGTGTGGCAGAACCTTGGCCAGCGCAATCGTATGGAGGTCGACGCGGAGAGGGGCTACGTATGGGTTCACACCAACGAGGCAAGGAATGACTTGGTGCTGCCAGAGGAGCTGCCCTACCCGTACTGGCCTCATCGGTTCCACAGTGAAAGGTACACCCGATGAGACGAGGGATCAATGGGGTCGTCTGCAGGTGGCCGAGGTGTACGATGATTGGAGAGTCCAAGGGCGCGGCCAACCTCCCTTTGCACCATGGAGGGGGGCAACTCTGTTCGTATTCGAAGATGGTCAAGTGCCCTGGGTTGAGGTTCCCGTTGATGAGTCAGGGGGTCCTGATGCTGGCGGAGGCGGTGGTCACCCGGGAGGAGGACAAGGTGGTTCGCAGTGGGACTGGAACTCTTGGAACTCCACCGACTGGCAAGGGTTGAACGACCGGGGACAGTGGCAAGGATGGAGTTCATGGTCATGGAGGGGCACCAGGGCTGGAGGCAGCAGCTGGGCCGACTTTGAGCAGGCCGGCATCTCAGGCAAGGCGGCGACCGCGGCGATGAGCTACATCCAGGAGGTCGACAAGATCCAAGGGAATGAGGCTCGAGCATGGCAGTCGATTCGAGAGCGAGGTGACCTGCTTTTAGACCTCACGGGCTCAGTCGAGAAGGCGGCCATCGCACTGTGGGTGGCCCGGGAGCACCTGGGCCGCAACAATTTGCAAGGGGCAGATAGTGAGGAGCTCAACGGGCTTTTGCACCCCGACCACCTTGCTTATCTACGGGAAGTTCGTGCTCAAGGGATGCCGGCTCGGTACCAAGGGCAGCGAGAAAGGGTGGCTACTCGCCCCCACCCGAGGGCCAGAGCGGACATGGGCCAGGTGTACGTCCAGCTGATGAAGGACATCGCCAAGCACAGGGTCTTGGTAGCTTCTGCGAACCACCCTGCTTTGAAGCATACCGTGTCGTCGCCCTTTGAGTTGGTTCCCAAGATGCTTCCGAATCGGTCGCTGTCCACAGAGGCCCGGCTGGTTCACGACCAGCGACAGGTCAACGGGGGAACCCACAAGGACCTTCATCCTCCCGCAGCTCAACCGACTCATGAGCAGATCGCTAGGCGGATCCTGTGGCTGAAGGCCAGGTACCCAGGGGTCAAAGTCGTGCTAGCGAAGAAGGACGTGGCTGGAGCATTCCGACTACTTTGGGTTGACCCGAGGGACGCCGAGCCGTTCGCAGGAGATGTCCCGTGGAAGCCGGAGTTGATGGGAACTGGTGGGGAGGCGCCTGACCTTCAAGACCTGGGGAACCTGACGGTCATCTATTTGGTCTCAAGCTTTGGATTCTCGGGTTCACCCGGCGAATGGACAGCATGGGGGCGGGCCACAGAGGAGGTGCACCGGAATCTTCGTCCAGTCGAGAGCAGGAGGGACGGGGAGTTGCATTTTTGTGGCAAGATCCTCGTCGATGACATGGTGTTGGTTGAACCGGTCATCGGGCTGAGACCATGGGTGTCCAGTGAGGTGTATGAGTGGGCAGTGACGCGACTCTTGGGGGAGAAGGCCATTAACAAGCTCAAGGACGCGGAGGAGGGCTGCTACAGCAATCAGCAGACCGTGTGGGGGCTGATCATTGACGCAGACACAGAAAAAATGTCTTTGCCGGAAGCCCGAATCCTCAAAGGGGCCTACTTGCTCGCCCAGCCGTGGTTTAATTATGGGGGGAAAACTCTTCCGCTGAAGGAGCTGCAAAGATTCAGAGGGGTCGCCAATGGTTGGAGTGCAGTGGTGACGGGACTCAAGAACGAGCTCCGGAGCGCAGATGTGTTCCTGGGAGGGGTCGACGGTGGCGCTGCGGTACGGCCAAGGCTGGTCCAGCCGGAAGGATCGAAAACCCGTGAGGATGAGGAGAGACAAAGCTGGGAGGCACTATGGGAGCTGTTTGAAGACTGCAGGTGCCTGTGTGCCAGGTCCGAGACATGGGCGACGAAGTTTGGGGGGGATATCAGGGAGCTCCTGCCCCCGTTGGACCGCTTGGCCCTGCCTGGACAACAAGGAGGAGGCCCCATCTTTGTATCTTCAGATGCAACGCCCAGCGTGGTCGCGGCTATTGACTGGACCAATGGGTTCGCCTGCAGGGAGGATGTGGAGGTCTTGAAGCCCTGGATCAGACAAGTCCTTGAGGCAGAAGGGCAAGAGGATGGCAGGTTGGCGATTCACCTGGGTGAGATGCTGAGCTTCGTGGCTTTCGCATGCCGGGTAGGCCATTTGTGGGAGGGGCGCATCGTGGTGTACGCCGGGGACAACAAGGTCGTTTACTTCTGGATCACCGGAAGGAAGAGTGGTGTGAGAGCAGGTCGGCTGTTGATCCGTGTCCTGAACCTAGTGGAGAAACGGCATAGATGTCGTATCCTAGGCGGGTGGTGGAGGACCTTTCACAATGAAGATGCCGACGCCCTGACCCGCTTAGAGGAGAAGGAGGCGGCGGAGCTCATGGTGAGGAAAGGTTGGGAGCGACTGGACATCAAGGAGAGCATCCATCACGCCTTGGAAGACACGGAACGCTTCAGCGTATGCTTCTTGTCGTGGGCCGATCAGGAGGACCGGTTTGAGCTGATGAGGTTGAGGGAGCTGAGGGTCTTCAGGACTATTTTGAGGCAACCCGCAGAGCTGAGGGAGATCGAGGTGATCGAGTGGACACCGGGCCCCCGCTTCGTCAAGGACTTCGAGTACTTTTCCGGGGGCGAGCAGAACTCGGGAAGCAGGGTGATCGCCGCCACTATCGGGCCCGACCCGAAGGGTAAACGGGTCAATGAGTTCACGGCCTACCTCGACAGCGAGGTCTTCGATGTGGCCATCTTGGAGGGCCCCACCGAGGTGAAGTGGCTCTGCCTGGAGCGGTGGGCGATGAGTGTCGGGTGGACGTGCACCCTGCAGGAGTTCGTGACCTCCGAGCTGGGTGAGGCGATGGTGAGGAGGCGGGTAGCCGGCTTCGTCTTCCCGATGGAAAAGACGTCGGAAGCAGTGGAGTTCCTGATGATTAAGTCGGTCACCCCCCCCGCCATGGGATCCTACTTGAAAAAGGTTGAGGAGGGCAACTGCGTCTCGGTCAAGAAGTACGAGGGTGCGACCAATGTGGGCCAGGAGGTCATGCTGCCGGTGGGCGTGGCTCACGCGTGGACCACAGAGGAGGCGGACAGGCAGAATGTCTATTCCTTAAGTGGGCCCTGCCGGTGGCCTCTCGCTGATCGGGCCGAGAAGGGCATGCAGCGCATCCTGGTGCAAGACAAGGCGGTGCCAGTTGGAAAGGTGAGGAGCCTGGCTGGTGAGGAGATCTGGGTCCTTCAGGGCAGACGCTTAGATGAATGGAAGGCCCTGGTTGGTCAAGTCGGCGAGAAGGAGGCTGAGCGAGAGGGGTGCAAGGCCACCGGCCGAAGGACAGCTTTGAGTCTTGTCAGCACAGCGGCGGAGCTCGCCAAGGAGGGACGGGAGAGCAAAGCTGGGATGTGTGTCGACAAGGAGGACTACAAGTCATTGAGCGTTTTGCTGCAGTGGCTGAGGAGATGGCGACGAGGTGATTTTGGCCGAGCCTTACCAGATCGAAAGGCGGGAGGTCGAGGTGATGATCGGACCCACCCGGTGTGGTTTTGGGGCGAGGAGTTGTGGCTGGAAGCCATTGAAGAGTGCGATGGAACCTTCGGGGGGAGTGATGAACGGAGGTGTGGAGGTCGACGTAAGAAGGAGCTCAAGCCTGTCGAGGAGAATGGTGCGAAGTTCATCGACCTCAACCCGGACTTCAACCGCGACATGGAGATCCAGGCACAGGTGGAAGAGTGGCTCGAGGCTCACCTGGTAGGAGACAAGGCAGCGAGCACGCAGAAGGCCTATGCGACAGCCTGGGGCAAGTGGTGCGATTGGAGCCGACGCCAAGGATGGTTGACGCCCTACCTCGACCACAAGGGTGACCCGATCCACAATGGGAATAAGGTCCTGGGTTACCTGGGTTATTTGGGCTGGCTGGGCACCTCGGTGGCTACCATGAAGCAGGCGGTCTTCGCCATTAAGGATGCGCGCAAACGCGCTGGCCACGGTGACACTACGGTCAAGATGCACCGGCTGTGGATCGCGCTCAATTCCCTGGAGAAGAACTCGGTGAAGAGGCCAAGACGGCTAGGGGTCACTGTGCAGATGTTGAAGTGGCTCGGCAAGCAGATGGCGTCTGGAGCTGAGACGGTCGGAGAGCTCAAGGTGGACTGCCGGATGGTGCATGCAGCGGTGGTCACGGCATGGTTCTTCATGCTTCGAGCTCGAGAATTCTCTGACTCCAGCGGGGTGGACCAGGAAATGATCGTGAGGGGCCAAGACATTTCGCTCACGACCCGTGGTCGCCCGGATGAGAATGACCCCCAGGAGGCGACCTTGCAGTTCCGCAAGACGAAGGCAGACCAAGAAGCCTTTGGGACGTGCAAAACCATGCTGAAGACGGAGGTCGAGTTCGTTTGCGTGGTCACCGCCCTTCACCGACTTCGCGAGGTGGCACCAAGACGATTTGGACAGGGCCCAGAAAGCCACTTGCCTTTGTTCCGGTGGGCATCAGGCCCGGTCATCAAGCGGCTGGAGGTGCAGAATCTGCTGCAGAGGGCAGCGAGGGCGCTGGGCTTGCCGGCAGAGCGGTTCCAATCCCATTCTTTGAGGATTGGAGGGGCCTCGGCGCTCTACCAGGCGACTGGGGAGATAGAAGTGGTCAAGAGGACCGGAAGATGGACGTCCTCGGCAGTGCAGCGCTACCTCCATGATTCGGGCGATGTCCTGTCGGGTCTGGCACGAAAGATGGCCAATGTGGACCAGCACGTGCACTACACGTAGATGACGAAGCTGGCACACTGCCGGATGCAGTGAAGTGGGGTGGTGGCTGGCTGCCATAGGCGACGAAGGATCGCTGGGCATGACATGCCACCAACTTCAGTGCGATGCGGCAAAACGTGAGCCGGCAGCAGGAGTTGGATGTCATACAGACAAAGCGAGGGGAGGTCACAAAGGACAAAAAGCAAGATGCTCCAGCGGCAGACCCTTTTCCTGTGAAGAAGAAGAAGAAAGGAGCTGGAAAGGGAAAGAAACAGGAGGAGGACCCCACAGACTAGATCCGTTGAGCTACAGCTTTGAGGAGGCAGATCTTTCTCAGAGCATTTCGTTCCAGCAGCTCATTGCTTCCTTCCTGAGGCTTACCTTGAAGTCCAGGACACGCTTTGCTGCTTTCTTGGCCAGAACGTTTTTTCTCACCTCCAGTGGCTTTGAGCCCTGCACCACCGTCTTCCCTCTGCCTCTGCCTGAGTTTGGGCTGTTTGAGAAGCAGAGGTGCCCTCGGCTTGGAGTGAAGAAATGGAGTTCTTTGCGCAGGAAAAGGCTCTTGCATGTGCTCGTGGTCTTTTTGAACTACCAGTACAATGGGCTGAAGCCTGTGCTGCTCTCTGAACTGAGGAGGTCCCCTAGTCTGGCGCAGCTGAAAGTCTTTCAGCACCTTCGGGGGCTCATAGCGGTGAGTGATCGAGCCGGAGACCATCCTATACCTCCGGGGAGATCTGGACCAGAATTTGTTGCAAGACTCATTGAGCTTTCAACGTATGTCAATGAGAACAAGATTTTTGACCCTGGCAGCTACTACGAAAGTGTTGGCTTTGATGTTGAGAAGGTTGGCATGATCCACCAGCGTTTCTCACCTTCTACAGAGTTTTCACCGGTGCTGCCTTATCGTTCCTTGGATGCTAGTCGTCTGAAGCTCTCTGGCACTGGCACCTGGCCCTTGGGAAACTATTTAGATGGAAGCATCCTCTGGTTGCCCTTCGTTGAGCCCCTTGTCCTTCGTCATGGAGGAGAGTGCTCTTGGCCTGGTCCTAGTTTTGCGAGAGAGACTATTGAGGAGAATTTTGAATTGGCAAAGTTGTGGAGCCTCAAGGGGCTCATGCATGGCCCTGTTCGAGAAGCCTGCAACCTACTCGTCCCGGGTCTTCAACACCTACAAGAATGCAGAGGTCGACAGGCAGATAGGGGACCGTCGCTTTATGAACGGAGGAGAGTATCACCCCAGAGGACCTTCAGCTGACCTTCCTTCTGGTGTTTCGATGACCTCGGTGCATTGTCCTCGAGGAATGAAATTGGTTGGTTGTGCCTCCGACAGAAAAGATTTCTATCATCAAGCTCAGGTGACTCGGTCGAGAGCTTCTACAAACATGTTGCCCTTCGCCTTTCCTGAGAGTTGGTTTCAGGGTTTTGATGAGCTTGAGGTCCTCTACAAGGAGCTTCGAGAGCCCACCAGTCGAGAGAAGCATGGAGACCAGTTGGGCCGGGGGCGTACCCCTCTGCTTGTCAGCCAATGTTTGGACTTCGTCTACGTTGGCTGCAAGAGTCTCTTCCAAGGAGATCATTTGGGAGTCGAGTATGCCCTTCAAAGTCATTCTTCTCTGCTGGAGTGGGGCGGCCTACTGTCCGAGGGTCGCGTGATCAAGAGGAATCATGCCTTCCCTGTTGGCCCGACTTGGGAGGGTTTGGTCATTGACGACTACTTCACGTTGTCTACAGAGAAGGTTTCCACTGATCCTCTGAGGGCACGCTCAGTCGAATTGCTCGAGATCGCCGAGGAGATTTAC
>JAOBYK010443900.1:0-14409 GCA_025434845.1 Phenganax subtilis | reverse complement strand
AGCTTACGACCAGGGCTCCAATGGTCAAAACCGACAACAGTTGCGCCGCAGTTAACGCCAGAGCTGGCGTCTTGTTGTTTATGAATTAAGACTACGTTTACACGATGCCGTTTTCATCGGCGTTTTCTATTGTTTAGAACTCTCTTGGGGATCAAGAACAATACAAAACGCTTGTGAAAACGGTACCGTGTAAACGGGGTCTAAGAATGAGTTATTTATGCTAATTAAAGGCTGGATCTCCTACGTTGAAATGTGTTATTTCACGGTACGACAATTCGAGTTAGCGACGACAATGCAGAAAAATAGGTCAGCAAGGCGTACTGTGTCTGTGCGACGAGTCATGGCATCACTTATTGTGGATTTCAGATAACTTTTTAATGCGCGGTTGCGAAGTTCGTTGTGAGCTTGCCAATTACGTTTCCAAATTCGGAAGTTGGCCGTAAAATTCGCAAACGAACTTCGCCAGTTCAGTTGCTAATTAAGTTCAAAGTTCAAAGCAGTGTGTAAACTTACTAATGTTAGGTTGCAGGATATTACAAATTCATTATTGAACAAAGTGTAACGAGACTTTGTCAAAAAAAGATATACTGTGCCGGACTGTGATGCGCAGCAGTCATTACCGCATGCTGATGAAATATTGAATTGGCATTCGAAGACCGAAGTAGTTGTTTATCTTTCTGGTAGCGTTAAGTCACGCGACTACTACGCGCATATAGTTTCCAGTGAATACACTTCGAAGAAATTTCGAATATTTGTAATGCGATTGACAAAATGCGAATGAGAATAAACAAAGTTGAACCAGTTTATTTTGCAAACACGAACTCAAGTGTTTTTAGAACTGATAGCTGATTGGCTACAATGAGTAATACTGGTCGCTTATTGGCTACAAGCTAACAACTAACAGCTAACAAGACGATAACATAGTATCTGCTCTATCGCAGGTACAGAGATTCGCACTCGTGAGCGAACTCACATGTCAGATTCGAGAAATGTATCACTCTCAAGAAAGCGAACGAGATATTTGGGATTTGGGGGGGTGTTTCCCCGACTTTTAGGCAATGTTTTTCGTATTTTAATAAAACACAAAACATTGGACACTCCGTAAATAGTAAACATTTTATTCTAAACGTTTCGACAAGTTTAGAATAAAATGTTTACTATTTACGGAGTATCCATTGTTTTGTGTTTTATTAAAAATACTCTATGGCAGTTGCAAGTTTCTCGGATTGATTGGGGATTATTTGAGATTTCCTAATAGCTAGTTCTAAGGACCTTTTTGGGATTTCACGAGGATTTTGTAAAAATTTCTTAAGGATCTACGTAGATGTTTTATGGACTTTCAGGGATTTTCAGGAAGTTTTCGGGATTTTCGCGAGGGCTACGAGATTTTTACTTGGGATACACCCCTCGGTCAGAAAAACATGCATATAGATATTAACTGGTTAGACTGAGGGTTCGTGCTCCGAGCAGGCATCAAGAGGTAATGCAGATAACAACTAAAATTTATTGTATTTTAATTCTCAAACGTTTTACAGTTATACTAAATTCCACAATTCATCCGTGAAAAAACCATGCTTGGTTTCAAAATGTTCAATTGACAACGTCAGTGAGGATGATTCTTAGGTGGCGCAGAATGGAGTACAGCAGATGAAATCGCTAAACAAATGTTCATCTGTGCACTGTCCATTTCGAAAATCATGGTCTATCTTTGTACAAGTTACAAAGTAAAAGCAGTTGTCAAATGACATTTTACATTTCAATTTCCACTGAGATCTTGATGGACACCCTCTTATAGCGTTTCGGACGTCATCCAGTGGATCGCAAAATATCCAGTCGGCATCATTTCTCTTGCTTCTGTAAAAAGCTAAAAAGCCAAGCTACAATTTAATATTGAATGAATTGGTCACAATTGTATGTACAAACCACTAGTGAAGACTGGCAGCATAAGTTAAATGAACCTTAAGTTACAAGTAATTCACCATTTAGTTCCTTTTGGCCATCGCTCGTATATTGCTCCACTTCATAAACTCTCATGCCACGGCAAAAATCAGCCACTTCATCACTAAGAGTGTTCAAGTCAACAGATTTTTTCATTCTCCAATGAGTCCTGATTTCTCTCGTAACAGTTTTTGCCTTGTATTCTCTACTTGACACCTACAAAAGAATTGCTCGTGCAAATTGTCTATAATGTCTATTTTCCACTTCGCGAAATGTTTCGCGCGGAAAATAAATCCAATGACATCACGTGTAATATGGTGCTCAGTTTTCTGCCCCAAGTTGTCAGCTGTTGTGCTCTTTTTCACGTGAAATGTACAGAGGGTATCTTTGTAGCTACAAAGCCCATTTTATTTTACACAAGGGATAAAATCAAAATAGATATCACGTTTATCTATTACTCATACAACGAACTAAAAGTTTTTAACTTAATGCAATAATATGTATCTAACCATTGAGCTAGCACATAATATTTGATTTGAAAAATTTGCAAGATACAAAGCAGTGTTTTCTAAATACTGGCTCATCCACCGTTTCACTGATCTTAATATTCTTTGAGATCAGAAAAATTGTATCTTTGCATGTTCTACGGTTACGGTGATTTTGATAACATGCTCCAAAACGCCACCCTTTGCACAGAAGCCTTAGATACAAACAGTTCTGTTTACTCACCGTGTCCATACCATTTTTAAGAACATCAAATGATTTCTCTTCTTGGGACGTGGGTCGAACAAAACAAACACCTTTACTGGGAATGCGAGTCACTGTCAAGTTCTATATCCATGACATTAGAGAAATATTTCACTTTAATAAGATTCTTGAAGTTTTGATTCTTGAATACCTCAAACGAATACTGATATTTTACTTTAGTTCAGCGGTATTTTTCGATGCAATGTACGACCAATACCTGATGCAGATAATGGCTCTTGAGGTCATGTAGAAGTTACTACAATAAAATGCGTATACACATTATGTACAAATTTACTGATGTATGTATACCCTAACAAAATCGATCATGACTTTTGATTCAGAAAGATTTCGATGCGCTGGCACATGGTGAACAATAGTCTTTTTTTTCATATTAAAAGTAACTTTTTCTGTGAATTTCCAGCCTTGTTCGTTGATGTGCATGTTGAATTCTTCTTTCGTAGGTGGCTCCTGTATATAAAACGAAGTAAAGTTATAATAGACACCGAGGACAGTCAATTAAAACAAAATGAGCTGAGACGTAACCGCAGAAGGAAAGAGAAGAAGGCTGTTAAGGAGCAGAGCTGTAATATTTTGCCCAAAAGGTCTGGAATAGCTTTCTGGCCTATCCAAACATGAAATTAATTTTCGTAAAATCAATTTAAAAACCAGAAATGGCGATTAAATTAGCTGAAAATGCAACTAAAAGGGCGTTTCCGAGTACGTAGAATGCTGAATGTTGTTTGCTAACAATTGTACAAAAGCGAAAGCATCAACCAAGACTTTTGCTAAGAACTGATTATTCTGTAGTTAGTTGATTACTACGTTAAAGAATACGTTGAATTTAAGAGCCCATAAAACGAGTCATATTCTAGAATCTTTCCATAGCTTAAACTGTTCTGTCACATAACCCATTCCATATGCATGTATCGTTAATGTAAATAGGTAAGATCACCACTGTTAGATTCCTACGTATGCACGGCTTCGCACTTATATTTTGTGTAAATTTTCACCTTTTTATACCAATTCTGGTATCTTTGTAATGGTTGAATTAAATAAATATGAAGATATAGTATTGTTTACAGAACTTACTTTTTGAACCCGAGGGAAAGTCTGATCAGAGTAAACGATGCTAAGACAACTAAGTGCTATTATCAAAAAGATTGAAAATTTCGACATCTTCTACTCAATTTTTTGTTTATTTGTTCGTTAATTATCTTGAATCTTTTGGACACTCTTTGCAATTAAGAAAGCTCACTGAAGAGCTGGCTTTTATAGCCAACTGTTGATGTTTAACGGAAACAGAGAATATGATCTTCCTTAATACTAAACGCGGAAGCTCAGCTTGACTGGTGTCTAGATGTGACAAGTTTTGAAAACAATTACAGGAACTGCTGAATGCTAATATGGTCATTTACGTCCGCCAGAATATTTTCTGTAATTAATCACTGTAATCACCACTGAGGTAATCACGCGCCATATAGACGTTCGTCGGCTTTGTTACAAGATTAGCCTCTTGCGGGCCAATTTTCAGCTTCGTTTTTTCTTGTTTGACCTTGAAAAGAAAGTTTGGTTATTTGGCTTCTTTACATATCAATACAACTGTCAAAAAAATATTAATCATTTTTAAATGTGGAAATAAGTTTGTTCTATGGTGAATGATGTAGTAGTATGTTCCCTTACTCTTCTTGCTAACTGCTCAATCTAAGAATCAAATAGCCCCTGGATACTCCCTGGCAATTGACTTCTTCTTGAACTCTTAAAAAAGCAATAGTTTGGCCTCATTTGTTGGATTTTGGTAACTTTTCAAGACATGTCTGGCTCATGAGCATGCGCAGAAACATGACAACTGTGCTTTTCATCATTGCTTTTTCGAGTCATTTTTTAGTGAATCGGCTTTTTCCTTGTCGAGGGTGCATTTTCTAAACATGCCCTGAAATTGGCACTGAAACTTATTTAATCTGTTTAAACAAACACTCCACCGGTGCTGACAAAGCGTTTGCAATGCAAAATAACTGTCACACGGCAGTTTTGGCAAAAACAACTGTTAGTTCATTAACGAAGTTCATGGCTTAATTCTTCAGATGCCGCCAAGAACAACGAAAACATTGCTTCCTTAAACGAAAACGTCAACAATTAACTGTTCTCAGTATTTAGTGAAATCAAAGACAATTTGAAAGATAAATAGAGCAGTCCAGCGTTTACAATACGCTTTTGAATGAATCGTAAAACGCGCTAAGTAGTTAGTAGGTTATCCTACTGTGTTTTAAGACAAGCCGGATATCTGAAAGTCAATTAGAAAAATCTTGCGAACACTGCAGTCAAATGTACAATACCTAGCCTTGACATGTGATGATGTGCACTTCTGAAAACAATCAGGAAATTTGAAAGTAACTCCGAAAGAGTCTTGAGCGCAACCAAGGTCCTCGCTTTAGTACTTTTTTGGAGCTTCTAAAGCTTTTATCATCTGCACTTTTGAAATTTGAACCTATAAGGACAATTCATTCATGCATGTGAGAGTTCTATCGACCAATCAAGCCAAAAATTCATCCCTCAGAATGATTGATGTTTCAGCTAGTTTTCGAGAAATAATTTACTAACTTTTGTTGAAATTCTTAGTCCTGCTGAGCAGGGCCAGCAGGACTGCTAGCTACGCCACTTCATCTCTGGGATATAATCATACGATGATAATCATCACAAATTTCATGATTATATTTCCGCAGTCTTCGAGAGAAATTAGACAACGGGCCAAATTCAAACGATAATTAACCACTGCATATTCGAAGTTTTGTGTCGCTTGAAGATGTTTGACATGAGTGATGCCGAATAAATATTCCCTATTATCAAAATTCTTTTTGACATTGGCGAAAGTTCTGAATTTACCGATTCCAAGTTTTCAAAGTTCTTAGTGAATCTGTTCCTTGCAAAGGCTCGTAAAACAGTCATGTAATTTCGTTTTACATATTTACCCTATATCTATATCTATTGCGTTGATTAGAAATGCAATCTTATTTAAGCCACGGGGATTATAAATCATATATATTTTCAACAGGCAATTGCTAAAGAAGTCAGTTTTAAAATGATGTGAGCAGTATAAGTTCAGTTATACCGCAGGATTTGCATCTTGATGTGTCTTAACTCGTAAGCGTACTGGCCGGGGGTGGGGTCGTGCAAGGGGGGGACTGCCGTCGTCCCAGAATTGGGCAAAAGCCAATTTTTCGGGCAGCCAAAAGACGACATTGATATAGTGTGACGGAAAGATTACATATGCGTCGCTGTAAGTGCGAGATAATCGTATATGGAGTGGAAAAACTAAATTATTTTAGGTATGTTGATTCTAAACTTGCCTAAATATTTGGGCAATTTAAATTTATTGAGCAAACATCTACCGGCCCGCTCCCCCTCCTCAGGAGTACACTGATCCGTACGTCTATGTCTGTGCTGAACAGTAAAAATCGGTCAGTCACAAGTGTAACCTATTTCAGGGTATGCCATCAAAACGTTGAAGCGTTGCCGATATGTTAATGAATTAAGAACGAATTACTGAAAGCGAGTTAAAACTTTGGCTTCCTGAAATTGAAATGTGTCATTGCACGGCACTGAGATTTCTTCTTTGGCGCGTTTAATCTGGATTCAAATGGTAATAATTTGCACCCGTTTCATCTTCTAGGCTTGAAAATATGTTTTTATGCCGATGTTTTTCTTGGACTACTTTCTTTTGTTGTTATCCAAATTCAGAGCTGAAACAATTGACCATAACAAAAAACATGGCGACATGTCGATTTTATATTGACCCTTTGCGCAAATAACTTTATATGTCATGAAAGTACCAGCAGATATCGCTTCGAAATCAGCGATAAACTACAATTGGGTTCAAAAGTCCTGGGACAAATGTCTCAAACGCTAAGTATTCTTACAACTCTCTCTCCCCCGCACCCCCTGATTAATGTTGGGCATTCGTTTTTGGCTATATTGCATGCGCAATACGTTATTCATATTCTAAAATAACATTATTCATATTCTAAATTAACATTGACTGGGGGAGCGGGAATAGAATGGAAAAAATAGATATAACATCCAACATAGCAAGATTTATCATGGCAAACCGTAGTGTCCCATTTACTTTTGAAGCTGATTGTAGTTTGATGCTGTCAGCAGAAATCCGTCAACTATCACTTTAAATTAGGGCTGCAAAGGGCTCAGATGAGATCGTCAAACCTCCATTGCTCCTTAATCTCCTGGAATTACTGCTTTTCTCAAATTTTAGCCCACGTAGCAGTCGATTTTTAGAACGGACAATGCAACTTGTGCTTTATTCCTGCAAGATAAAAAATGGGCACAAAGCCACTTTACCTTACAGGCGCTTTGCCCGCGCTGTAGGACCATGCATTTTTAAATTGTAACTGTGAAGTGTTAACCGCTTACAGTGCGTAACAAAATCTACGCTAAATCTACACACCTTACATGTTTATTGATCACGCTCTTTTACGTGCTCAAACTGTTTTCCGTTACGCGTTGTTTACGTGTACTAGCAACAGACAGGTTGAAATCGAAATCTATACTTGACAAAGACAACCACCATAACACTCTGGTACTTATTGTGCGACTTATTGTTCAGCATCTTTGAAATTATCTTTTCTTCTGAATAGCAATTTATCTCGGATTCAGTCCTTTTTGAATGGGTAAGAGGGCTGGCTTGAGTTTTTTCGACTAAAAGGTATTTGGATAACAATGTTTCACAGAATTAATTAGAGGTAGGCTTTATTATTTTTTGACCTCTGATACCGGAATCAGAATTTGTTTATTATTTCGTTTCAGTTTCCTGGGTTTCGAAAGTGTTTGGTTTCCTTACTAGGTTGTATATCACAGTAATGCTTTGTTTTGACATTGTTCGTTCGTAATCTGAACGCAGACGAGCGAATGTTACTATATTATTATTAAAAAAGTGCAAAATATCGACGCCATATTCTAGTTGTTAGAGAAGGGCAATGATTAATCTACGTACGGGATGGCCTGCGTCTCTTCTGCTAATGATAGCTTCTTTTGAAATCAAAGCAATTCCGGTAAAGTAAAGTGAAATTGAATGTGGTTCTCAATTTTGATTTGTTAAATTATCTACAAATAAACTAAAGGGGGGGGGGACATAAGTTAGCAGTTTGAGTTTGAGCATGAGCATAATATTTGAAACGTCGCTCGCGGGCCCACGGACTGCAACACATTGTTTTGTTCATGCGCTGTGGCTAATGACACCGTGGCTTCAATTTTGTTTGAACAAATATATGGCGGCGCAGCCTGTGACCACCGGTGTCTCGATTTTTTTTAGTTTTTAAGAACAAGTTATTGTGTTTCTTTAAAGAAAACATGCTGAAAACACCAATACGGTGATATGTATGTCGCTGTAAATGTTTTTTGCGGACATTTAAGGCTAAACATATGAATTAGAGACCATTTGGTTGGCTCAATCAAAGCAAAATTTGTAAGCATCTGTTGAGATACTTTTGATGCAAAAAAATTTAGTCTTTATTGCGAGTGATAAACAATACGGTATCGCCAGGGGCACCGGGGCAGGGGGGGCAGCTGCCCCCCTTGCCCTTTGCTAATGGGGGCAGCGGGGGCAGCTATGCCCTTTGCACATACAAGTTGTTGTACAACCTTAAGTTAAACTTTTTTTAGGAAGTAGTAATTCGAAGTAAACAAAACATGGGTTTGCGATCTACACTAGAAAGTAAGGTATTGCACAAAGTGCTAGACGTGTAAACAGAATTTAACATAATACTAAAATGTATTGTTGCCATAGATTTACTAAAGAAAGGTGGTTTTCCAAAAGTTAAGCTTATTTGCTTCCTTTCCAAAGTCAAATAAACTGCCCTTTCTCAAGACGCTGCCCCCCTTGCCCAAGATTGCTTCCGGCGCCTCTGGGTATCGCGGTTTAACAGCTCGGACAAATCACAATATTTTGCTCAAATTTCAAGGGTCGAACCGTGGGTTGTAACTTCTCATCGCGGCAAAGCGACTTGTCTTTCCGCGAAGTTTGTCTCACGAAGGGTGGAATTTTTTTTTGATAACTATTTGCAAGAGGAGTGGCCGATTAAAGTTTCACCAGTCTCGATTCTGTTTGAAAGTGTTTCTTGTCCATACTGACTGATTTTCCGCACAGACTTGGCGCTTGTTTCCTCATTGCTGCAGATGACTTTTTCTGGGAAAACTTTATTTAAATGATGTTTGTAAAATAAATTCAGGTTCGCTATGGACCAGAAATCAGTTTTTCAAGAATTGACAAGGTTTGGGAGCAACATATCACTGGAAAAGGTATTGTTGTCGCTGTCGTAGACGATGGAGTGAACTACAAACACGAGGATCTAAGTGATAATTATGTAAGTATAACAATTTTCATTTCTTTCTTGGCTCTTTCGCTCTCTGTTTTACGGTTCACGCAGAACCTTACGTGTACGTTGGACAAACGGGTTCCTTCGATTTCAGCCGATTTGTCGGCGCAGGCGAAGCCGGTGTGCATGAAGCAAGAATTGTAAATGTAAACCCGCTTTAGCACTTGTTTAGAACGTGCCCTCCGCCCTCTCGGGGAAAGGAGCTCGCACTTCAAGTGAAATTTTCTAGTTTAAACGCTTTGCTCTCTCGGGCAAAACAGGCGTTTTAACCATGCACAGAAGCACCATAATAGTTATAAAGTTATGTTTAAAATTATCTGCTTGGCCCGCGCAGACCAACTGAACATTTGCACTATGGTAAATTAATTGCTCTAAAGTCGTGTTTAAATACGCCCACACCGCCTGCGCGAGCAAAGCAGCAGCAATGGACAATCGGCGCCTTAATGAGCACTGCTTGTAGAGACGCCAATGTTGGTCAGCTGCATTGTCAGTAAAATATTTCATTCCTCAATAATTAACAGCAAAAGTCGGGAGCGGGCTGCTGACTTTAATGGAACTGCTACAATTTTTTCAAGTGTTTGTGATTCGTTTTCTTTTTAAGAACGCATCAGTTAGTCATGATTTTGCTGAAAATGATCCATGGCCATGGCCAGAGGGTAGAATTTTGTAAGTACAGTTAGAAAGAAACAATGAAAGTGTACTGCTATTTTAGCGTTCTATCATCTTTCAGCGAGTTGGTCTTCGATTTTCTGACAATCGTGTTTTATATGCAAACTTGAGCTCGGTGAAGACATGGTCATTGATGATATGGTTAGCAGACTTGTTTAAAGTCCTTTGAAAGTTTGCATGGTGATTATCTATATTTTAATGTACAGTTTTGTGGAAACACCACATGCATATATAAATTTACGTGGTTTTTCCACAAAACTGTACATTAAAATATTGTTTAAAGTCGTTTCTCTTTCTTTTGTTCATGGTAACTGTTATCTATACAGTGGCGTAACGGACTAAGGTCAGAGTTAGAGCAACTTCTAAGGGCCCCTGACCTCCTAGGGGCCCCTGATCAAGCAATGATGACGTCATAAAATAGAAACTTCAAACGTATTTGGACAAACGATGTATTACAGTTCCAACCTGAGACAGCATGTTATGGGAAAGGGCCCCGAGAGAAATTCTCCTAAGGGCCCCCTCAAACTCCGTTACGCAGCTGTATCTATATGAATGACTATTCAAATTCTAGTCATGGTACTAAATGTGCAGGCCTCATTGCCTCAAAAGAAGGTGGACGATGTAGAACTGGAGTGGCATATGAGGCGACATTAGCTGGTAAGCAATGTTTGAGGTAGTGTCCACGTTAGAGAGGTCTCTACATTAGAAAGGTTTCTGCATTACATTGGTGTCTGCATTAGAGAGGTACCTGCATTAGAAGGGTGCCTGTGTGAAAGTAAGGTCTTCTGTAGCAGTGTCCACATTAAATGTGTGTTTATGCTGGAGATGTGTCAGCATTAGAGAGGTATCTGCATAAAAGAGATGACTACTTTGCAGAGGAATCATATGAGAGAGATGTACGCGTCACAGAGTTGGACAACTATGCAAGAACTCTATTTCAACGCCATCATCAGAGAAAATTCAACGACTTTATTTTTTACACGGTTAACCCACATTCTGAAAAATGTGGCTAACACGAGATTTGAACTTCGCACCTTAACGGGTACAGCGCCGAACTAGTATCCCGAAGGTGCCAGTTCATATCTCGTCTGAGCCACATTTTTCAGAATGTGGGTTAGTCGTGTAAGAAATAAATTTGTTGAATATGCAAGAATTTGTGGCTATGTTTTGTAATAGTTGGTTGATTTACTTATCTTTGCATAATTTACTGCAAAACTAATTGTGATATTTTAAATGATTTTGTTAGTATGGTATTTATGCATCATTTAGAGCGAAGTTGATTGCTAGTTTCAACCTCATCATTAGTACAGTGTTTATGTGTTTGTTTGTTACAGGATTGAGATTGTTTGGTAGGAATGCTGGGAAGGAAGAGCATAAAGTTGCTGCACTTCAGTACATGAGGAATGAGATAGATATCTACTCGAACAGTTGGGGACCAGCTGATAATGGTTATTCTATTCGCGGTCCAAGTGCGAAAGAGCGTCAAGTGTTGGAAGATGGCGCAAACTACGTAAGATTTTGACGCAATTTCCGTTGCCACTGCTTTTTCCGCGCTGGCAGTGCGGATATTGTGAACATGTACTGTTCCACATTACCTGCAGCTACAACACATAATTGACTTTGTCTGTCCCGTCGTGCCCGCGTGAACAGAGCGACCGAAAATGAGAATGGGCTTATTCTTTCTAGTCTTTGGTGTTTTTTGATAAAGTTGCTTAAAACCATATTTCATAGCAGCTGCTTTGCCCGCGCGGGTGGAGCGGGCATGATCAAACATGTAGTTTTGGATTTCTTACAGCTCATGCTCACTTAACTTAATTTGAATATAGGGTAGCACACTTGTTAATTTTTGCAAAATGGCATTTAAAATCAAATTTTGGAAAGTTTGCAAACTCTGTTTTTGTTTACGAAGCAGCAGGATAATGGACAGCTCGTTGGCCAATCAAAACGCAGGATTTAGCTAACTAAAGGACCGCAAAATAGAAAAGTATTTCGATTTCACGCATTGCAGAACTTTATTTTAGTCACTTTGTTTTTCAGGGTAGAAATGGATTGGGAAATATTTTTGTCTTCTCCAGTGGTAATGGTGGATTGTTTGGAGATAGTTGCGCATTTGATGGTTACGTCAACAATATTCACACTATTGCTATTGGAGGTGCTTCTAAACGAGGACTTCCTAGCTATGCTGAGCCTTGCAGTTCTGTAATGGCATCAGCATACGGTGATTATGTGGTATGTCCAGTTACACAGCGTACTCTCGTCGCGCGGGATACTCTGGAGACCGTTAAATGGCGCCCGTTCCCGTCAGAATAGAGAGATTAAGCAATCGACGTTTTTGACAACACGAACGGCATGGGAAACGTCAAAGGAGTGGTTCAAGCACGGTTATTGGTGGAAAACGTCAAGTTTACGACCGGCCGACGTACGTGTTGTCAAACACGCCGCTTGCTTAAAGCCACAAGCTCTCTAATGACTGCGAAAGTCTGTAAAGACCAGGTGGAATGAAAAAATCCCAATTCGTTTTTTGTTATCTGAGCTTAACGTGTTCAATTGTTTGACTATCTTCTTAGTTTATCATTAAAAAATTTCCAGAAATAGCTTTAACTGTTTATTTCAAAGACTTTGTTTACGTGGCGGCCATTTTGAAAAAGTCCCTTGAAGTGTTTATTGCAATACAGCAGTATTCATTGGCGACCGGTCAAAATGGCGCCTGTTTTGGAAACATGCAGCCTTGTGATTGTATCAGTTTAAGGCACGGTCAAACTCCTATCAGCGGTGTTTAGAAATCGAAGAGAGTCCTTCTATTTGTGTTTGAACTATCATTTAACAGACGTCACATTCATTTAATAAACTTTATCACATGTTTCGCTACATTTCAATTGTGAAGCCCGTTTTCCACTAGGCGGAATTTTCCGTCCATATAAAAAATCTAGCACCGTGATTGGTTCGCTGTGCGGCGACATATATATTGCTAGCAACTGACATATATACATCTGGACTGCTTGCTCCTATGCTTTTACACTTTACGCTTGCGTGGTCAATTAAGTATTGCGACATCGCTGGCTCTTCAATAAAGTCATCAATACTGGTCAGCAGCCGACTTCACAAGCAAACACTCTCATACTTTCGGCCATCTTGGACCACGCTTTTTGACGCCAAGCTAGCAGTCCAGTTGTATATATGTCAGTGATTGCTAGCCTATCGTTTTGGTAGATTTATTTTCTGCACGGAATATTTCGCACTGTGGAAAACAGGCTTTAAGACTTATTCTCGCGTTACAAGTAGTTGTATACCATTCTTAATCTCCGTGATTTTGTTTTTATATACTGAAGTTTTACACAAGTTGATCTTCTAGGGCCGGTTGTGCAAAGCTTTTTAAACTACATTTTAATCTCGATTTTGTAGTTAAAATAGTTAAGTCTTGACTATAGATAACTTTAACCTTAGTTGTACAACCGACCCCTGTGTTGTTTCTGCAAAGCTCTTTTACAGTCAATTTAGATCACTCTTCGCTCAAATATTCGGAACATTCTTGCGAACTTTGCAAGTTCGTTTCCAGCTTCATATGTTTGTAATGATATGCAGAAACTGGTTTGTATTCTCACCATTTGATTGGCTGCTTTATGTCAGCAACCAATCGGTGGTTTTGTTTAGACACCTGTTACTGAATTTTATTGTGAACAATGAAACCTGGAAACGAGCTTGCAAAGAGCGCTAAAAATTTCCATATTTCAGTGAAAAGTGATCTGAAATTGTGGATTGCAATAAGCGCGTATCTCGTTTCAGACGTTTATCTGTATCACTTGCACGCACAATTTGTTATCTCTATGCTGCTCCGACTCTTGGAACTTGTGTCCACAGACGTAGCAATAAAATGAAAACACGCAAAAGCTTGCTTTGTTTTATCTTTACAGAAAACTTGCAGTGGGCCACGTCGATCCTCCTGCATTCACGATTTTGAGAAAACTTCAGGGGCGGCCGCCGTTGCTTCTGGGATTATTGCTCTTCTACTGGACGCAACTGAGTAAGTATACACCGTGTTCTCTCAGCTTAACCCCCAGGGACCGGTTGTATAAAACTGTTGTTAGAATTAACTACAGTTAAGTACGAATATCAACCAACCAGAATCGCCTATTCAAGATTTAACGACTTTTTAACTACAAAATCGTGGTTAAAACGTAGTTAAATTTTTTGCAACCGGCCTCACGTGGCTTACTCTTATCACACCGTTTTGGGGAGGGGTCTTGTTAGAACGGGGAGCTTATTTAGTTATCAATCTTAGATACTTTGTCGTCAAATGTAAGGCTTAAGCTAACAAATTATAAACAAATTACTTTAAATAGATAAATCACATAAAAGACGTGTTTTGTGGTAAATCGGGGGGGGCTTAATAGAGAGAGGCACTTAATAAATTTCTTCTTTAAGGTGGCTCCCTAGAGTCTTATCCCCGAGGGTATTTTGATCGTATAAACAAGTAAATTTGAATGCCGAAATAATATTTTGGTCGCGAAACAAACGTTGCATATCTTCCGTTTCCTTCCGTGAATTTTTTTCATATTTTGCACATCGATTGCTGGTGGTTTACTTGTTTATTTGCTAGATTTTAAAAAAATTAAATCGATACGTTTTTGAGTAATTCGCAAAAATTTACTGTGGAAAACTCCTTCGATTTATT
>JAOBYK010443789.1:0-14411 GCA_025434845.1 Phenganax subtilis | reverse complement strand
CTGGTGACCTGAAAAATGTCATGTCATGTCTTTCTTATAAGTTTCTGAAACAAACAGTGAGTTCACGGGCAAGCCTTGACATGCAAATGATCACCACATTTGCTGTCTTTTTTACCACAAAACATATTTAAAGCATCTAATATCATTTTGATGGTAACACAAGTTAATAAAAATGGGTAATCAATCAAGCCCAAAGTTGTGATCATTGGTATTTTTGCTAGATCCTTGAAAGCAAGACTAGCTGACATTGACAATATACACACTAGAACTTTGGATATTTTCCAACATTATGTGTAATTGCAAGACTTCCCAGTATTAGAAAAATTTCAGAATTGGAAACAAAAGTATAATGGTTACTCACCATTTGCAACCTTTGAGAAAGTTTCCACAAGATTCTTCAAAGTTTCTCCATGACCCTGTGACTTGAACAGGTGTTACACTAAAGTTGACCTGAATTCTAATTCCAAACAATCATCCATAAGAAGTAATTTAGAAAGAATACAATCATACAATTTATACATTAAACTGCAACTACATGTGCAATAACCCTAGTTACCAATTTTATTTTGCCTAAGCACTGCTTGACATGATCTGCATGATTAAACTAGTAAAGACGAGATTCTCACCCATTACAGAGTTCAACAATCTGTCAATTTGTTTTGTAAACCCATTACAGTGTAAGTGAGAAAGTGCACCCTTCATACCAGCATTTTTGTTGTCAAAGGCCAGAAAGTTTTAGTTGTCAAAACAAATTGCTTACAGTGACAGACCTGTCATTATACCTTTGAGTAGTAGAAATAGTGAGTTGCCATCAAAAAAGTAGTGAGATTGACTGAAAAATTGGGAGACTTGGAAATTTTAAGGTTTACTATGATGATGATGTGAATTGTGCGTTGCCATAAATTCCTGCGTATTTAGGTGCAAGTTTTCATCTGAGCATGCAAGAATGTAAATGTAATAAAACATTGAAATAAAGGTGGCACAAGAAATAATAGTATACCATAAACGATCCAATAAACATCCTCTATCAAATAAACGCCCCCCTGCAAGCGTGAGTTTGTATTAGATGCCTCTCTCTAGTAAACACCCCATCTCTAATAGATGCCTCCCAAATCTGACTCTAATCTGACATAACTGACTCTGATAACGAAGAGGCAACTTCAAGACAGCATTAAGAAGGTAATGACCTGGATGACGATGAAAACATTGACATTGACCTAGGAAGGACACAATGTGTTACATTACCATTATGATAATATCATTATTATAGTGGGTTATCGATTGGACTCAGAAACTGTATATTTAGTCTTAGTTTCGTTTTCGTTTGTTCACATTAAAGTGATAGAAATGATATAAATGCCTCTCTCTATTAAACACCTCGTATCTATTAAACGTCCCCCCTAGAACTGCAAGAATTTAATAGACACCCCGAACATTAATTGGATCATTTACAGTAGTTCTTTTTTCCACAGGTATTTGGAGTCAATTGTGGTTTTAGCTGAGATTTTGCTTAAAATTGTGAGATTTGGGAACTTTATAGTGAGATCGTGAGAAAGCATAAAAGATCGTGAGACTTGGCAGGTCTGTTGTCACTTCATAGTCAGTCCTGATGAGTTAATACAATTCATTGGTTCTACGTCTAAGGTGCATAAAAACAGACCTTTAGATATCGTCACATTGTATAATTTCAACAACTGAGCTTGTGCTAAGTGCATACATTACAATATTTTTGTTGCAGCATTTCTGCTCCAGGGAATTCAAAATAAATTCCTACAGCAACAAAAACTGCACAACACAATTCTATGCATGTGTGCAAGCATTGAAATTATAACAATGGGCCAATTTCTAAAGGTCTCCTTTCTTTATTCACCATATATATTGTACCTTGTAGTATCTGTCATCGGAGCATTTTCAACCAACTCACATGAATCACTGTTTTGTAGTTCCGAATACTCTTCAGTGACATTAAGAATATCCTCCGCAGTTGAATGAGATAACACGTCATTTCGAACTAAAGATATTGTTTCACTTTGGAGATTGCTTTCACTAAATGATGAGTTTGCACGAGAATTCTTTTCTGAGTTTTGTTGCTTCTCACGAACATTACTACTTATCACTCCACAACTTTGTTTATCATTTATATCTTCTACCAACACTTCCACACGTGTGCACAGTTCTTCAAGTACTGCACTGCAGTCTTTATTCAAGTTTACAACGCTGTATTCATTGATTGTTGTGATACTCATTTCTTCAAATTCGCACTCAGTGTTCACCACTGGTGTTCACACTATGTTCACACGATTGAACTTCACACTCCTTTAACTCCGCCATCTTGGTTTCTAAATTTTGCAAATTCTGTGCTCGTGCGTCATATAAGACAAATGATTTGTATCGTTTCTTAGAATTTCTGACGCGGTTCCAAGGATTTTATCACACGCTCCCACTGAAAAACTGCATAGGGCACGCCTTAGTCGAGGAAAGAATACTTAAGACATTACAGCGCATTGAATGAATCTTTATCCTGACGTCGCTGTGTAAAAGGTAAATTTCTATTCAATACTGTATATACCCATATTAGTGTGAAAATGATGTACGTAAACTGTTTAATATTTCTAGTAGTTAAAAAGATTCGGTAGTGAATACCGCTAAACTAGGCCGGCTACGTTTACACGATCCCGGTACGAAATGTAGTCGGATCGGGATTCCGTTGATTACACGATACCGGCATCAAAATCAACTTTATACGGTTCGAAATGAAAACGGTACGCGAACTGGGCTGGTTTGAAAACAGCACAGTGTGAACATCTACATGAGTTCATACCGATTTCATTTTCTGCCAAAACGTGGACTTTTACCCCTCTTATTTTTTCGTATCGCATTGTCATTTTGTGCCTTTTTGAATGGAGTTTTTGACCTTCATCGACTTTTCCCACGTTCACAAGTTCGTTAGCAAGGTTTTCGTTAGGGGCGTACTGAGCGGGGGGGGGGGGGTGATACCCCCCTTTATTGAAATTTGTTCGGTAAATTTTTGTAAGATCGCTAGCGGTCGGCTTTTTAATCTAAATGGTCGGTAAGTTTTGAGCTAAGCTATCAAGTATAGCATTTTATCGGATTTGTTGTCATGCAAAGACAGCGATGGCTCTTGTATAAAGTAATATTAGTACGGTCCAATTAATTGAATTGGGCATTTTAAGCTTTTCGTTGGTAACGAACTTAGGCAAATGTAGTTATTGCAAGGTTTAATTCGTCGGTAAATTATTGAAACACCCCCCCCCCGATCAGACTAGGTACGCCCCTGGTTTTAGTTGCAAAATTCGTCACGAAGTTCGATCCTAATTTACCGGGTTGGAATAAAATGAGGAAACAGACAGCGGACGGCTAGACGGATGAATGTGGACGGGCAAAAAGAATAAAATCCGAGTAATATGTCCATGTGCAGAAGACGCGAAATTTGTGGTTAAAAATTGGGTTAGCAGCTGGGTCAGGCCTACATGAAGTATTGAGCTTTTCTGGAGATGGAATTACTACTTTGAATACACTCCACATTGACCAGCAAAGTATATTGAGCTTCAGTTATACCATAAATTCAAGCCGACCGCACGCGTTACGAAAAAACCTGAAATCTCAGTCTCTCTATTGCCGTAAAGTTGGAGCGTAAAGGCCATTGTTTGCTGCAGTCACTTTGCTCGAGTGAGCTGACAGCGAGCTAGCTACAGTGCATGTTCAACACGTTCCTGCTCCGCCCGCATGGGCAACTCAATCCGGAGTCTCAATTCCAGAGCCATGTGGCGATTGGTTACACTCTGGCTTCGAGATTGCTCGCAGAGGAAGTGGGAAGGAAAACGACCTTTCGCTTTATGCCCGATACGTATTTATCATTTATCAAAAGTCTTTAGCCCTACATGTATCGATTTTGTGCCATATTTGGCAGACCTGGATCTAATTTACCTTGCACGAATTATGCGTCTTATTTCAGGCTTAGATTGGCAGTTGAGATTTTTTGAGTACCACCATGAACAGCTCTTTGAAGCAAGATTGTGGTAAGGCACTTACACTATTGACTGGAAGATAAGTGGAAAGATCTATATTAGTAGTTCACGATAGTCAAACCAATGAATATTTAACAACGTGTTCTGTACTTCCTTCGCATTGATGAATGTGAGAATGAATAAAATTGTCTTCATTGCGCTACAACGTAATGGTTGATAAGTATTCGTATTTTGATCTGACTTCAATGATTAATTAGTATCTAGTCCCACAAAGTGTTATTTTCTTCTTTTCTGTTTACATTATATTTATTTTACCGCACAGACGGTGACGCAGAGGAGGGAATGCTTAACAAAGATTTGCGTCGAATAATATCTAGCATGCGACCACAGACTTTGAACTTAATGAATGAGTTTGCTGATGCTGAAATGTTTCTTGTTGACGGAGATTCATTGTTGATGGAGCTGGCTTTACATGAAAGTTTAGACTGGAAGCACACTGGTCAATTTCTGCACCTGGTCTATCTTTTTGAACGATATCTTCACTTGTTTGTACGTAAAGACGGTGTATTTCAGATCGTATTTTTCAAAAAATTTGACAAAGTTTGGAAGTCTGTGCCAGCTATCTACCTCGCACGGATAGTTATCATGCTTCATCTTCTTGAAAATGTAAGCTATAAGATTCATCTGGAGTTTGACAATCCCTGGGATCCCAACTTTGAAACATACGTCAAGAATTTTGTTCCTTCATTCATGCTCCACTCTGATGGCGAAATTTTGTTTGCGCGCAAAGACCAAGAGTTAATTCCTCAGAAAGTTTACGAAATTTTCATCCTTCATCTCGTAAAAATTCTCAGTTTAGGATTGAACTGTGCGTTTTCGTATGGTATCGAGTTTGGAACCTCGAGTCTCAACGGTTTTCATGTTATGTCATCTGACTCACCTTCACAGTTTCGGAAAGTCGATAGCATAAGTCTAAAAGTGAGAGCACAGATCTACAGCATCTATCAATTTCCCTACAATTCTGACTTTGCCAGGTCGCCAGCACTCGTCAACGATGTTTTGACAAAGTTAAAGGCAAATTTGCTCATGTTTGGTGCAGCATGTCAGGATGAAAATGGTTTGGTGGACTGTCGTTTGATTCTTCATGTTGCCACAGTTATTGTTTACCGTCAGATGTTCCAGGCAGATTTAGCTTTCCAATGTGATCTTATACGTGTTTTCTTGCTACACGGTGTCTTACTCACACAACTCCCACTCAAGTATAGAGCGTTTTCCCTGGACGACTGTAATGATGTAATTCCAGGTCTACAGCACCAACTGAAGCAGAATCTCAGAAACTTACAGTTCATCATGGCAGAAGTTCTTCATGAATTTCTTCAAGCTTCAGATGATGACGTATTGTCTGTGTCAATGTCGGCAGTTTGCGATGTCTGGGATGGACGTTTGCTTTACAAAATTTTGTGTCTGCTACTAACAAGCAACAGCAGTGGCTGTGAGTATCCATTGTTCGATAATTCTCAACGAAAGTTTGAGTCTCTCGTCCATGTTGTTTCTTCGCTGTCGGGAAATGAGCTCAAAGCGCTTCCAGTTCTTCAATACTTTAGTCATTATGAAAAGAATGAAAGTTTGAATAACAAACAAACCGGAAAAGAAGTAGCAGCCAAGAAACATTCCTCAGAGAAGAACAAGTTTCCTGTCGATCAGAGTCGAAAAGATGGATTAATTCAGTTAGAATGCTTGTTGTTGAATGAATATGCTGGAAGCATTTTAGAAAATACGTCAGTAAAGAAGCTAGATATGAACGACCCCGATGTTGTCTCCTTAGTGGTCAGTGGTAATGATTTTGACGAGACCTACCATTGGCATTCAGGTAAACCTCTTAGTGATGATTACGATAGAACGAACGACAACAACGAGAATTACCTAGATTTGAATCAGAGAGCCTTGATGAGAAGTCGAGATAAATATGCAAGGTACATGCAGCGATACGGGGAGTCATTGCAAGGTGAAGCAAGCAGCAAGACAATTGTGGTCGAGAAAACTAACAAACATGCGAAAAAAGAAAAGAGCAAAGTTGGAAAAAAAGCTTTAGCTATCCGAGAGGAAAACAAAAAAAAGATTGAAGAAAATAAAATAAAGAAGAATGAAGAGTCCTGGCTTCATGAGAAGAGTCTAGTCCAACAGTATGAAGAACAAGGAAGGCACGAAGCGGCAATCACGATTCTCACACGTTTTCTGCCTGTAGTGACCGAGAGGAAAGTGAAAGTTGAAGTACTGGTAACTAGAGCAAAGATCTGCTGGAAGAAATGGAAAGAAAGTTGTACGAAAAGAACACAAGATCAAAATGATGCTGACATCCTTTTCCTAACTATAAGAGAGTTGGTTGAAAATTACAAAGAAGATCTCACGACGAGAAAGAAAGATAGGCTTGGCGAGTACCTGCATGGTCTTGGCTTGCAAGATATCGTCTCCAAAACAAATCTGACTACAAAGGTGTTTAAAGATCGGGATGACTACAGTTTGAAAACATCAAGCTCAAGATTTCAGTTGCAAGTACTTGGTCATCAGTTAAAGAGAGAAACGCGGAGTGATCCTGACAGCAGAGTTGATAATTTTATTCCTGAGACATGGCAGAGAGAGTTGTTGAATGCAGTAGACAACAAACAACCAGCGTTGATCGTCGCTCCCACCTCCTCCGGAAAAACATTTGCATCTTACTACTGTATGGAACGAGTGTTAAAAGAAGATAATGATGGCGTCGTTGTCTATGTTTCACCGACGAAAGCTTTGGTCAATCAAGTGGCGGCAACTTGTTATGCAAGGTATATACCGTGCTCCTAAAGTTTTATTCAGCAACACTATCCTCAGTACAAATTTCAAACGAATCATATTTTATTTTTCATAGATACCGAAAAGAAATGCCTCCTGGAAAAAGTGTATATGGCGTATTTACCCGTGATTACCGTCAAAATGCATTGAATTGTCAAATACTGGTGACAGTTCCCCAGTGTCTGGAAATTTTACTGCTTTCACCAACGCGGCAAGATTGGGTTGCGAGAATCAAGTATGTTATATTCGATGAAGTTCATTGCATTGGCTCAGAAATCGGAGCGGAGGTGTGGGAACATCTTCTACTTTTGATTCGCTCCCCCTTCCTCGCCCTGTCAGCAACCATTCGAAACCCGCAAATCCTGCACCAGTGGCTGCAAAGTGCCGAACATGACAAGTATAGTCGTGACAAAATAAACAACACTCTCCGTCCAAACTCACCCAAGTCATATGAAGTTGCTTTAGTGACGCACAGCGAGAGATACAACGATTTAGAGAAGTTCAACTGTATACCAAGTGAGGAAAATACCCCTCCTGTTTTTGAACATATTCACCCGTGCTCATTGTTGACATTGCGACAACTGAAGCAGTCCAAGACATTTCCTGCCCATGTCAGTCTCTCGCCAAGAGAAATCTTGACTTTTCATGATGCTTTGAAAGATGTGTTTCCTGAAACGTTGTTGAGTCCAGAGTCGTTCTTCAAAGATGATGCATTTATCACCAAGCAAAGAGCGAGATCTTATGAAAACGCGCTCAAGGAAGAACTAATGAGCCACGTTAATAATAATAACGATGAACAAGTGAACACAGTATTGACGAAGCTAGCTCCAGGACGCCCATTGCAGACAAGGGTTACTAGTACGACGCTCCTTAATGATATTCACTCAGTTGTAGAAGAATTGAAAGAAAATAACCAAATGCCCGTGATATTTTTCAGTTATGACAGATCATTGTGTGAATTCTTCGCTGAAGAATTGACATACTCTCTTCAAGAAAAACAAGAGTACCTCGAAGGTAATTCCAGTAATGTCGTAGAACAAACTAGCTAGAAGTTTCGATTCAGTAAGTGCATTCCTGGATGAATTTCGAATACGTAATCTGTTGCTGAGAATGTCTTACTTCCTGTATTTCAATAATTTTTCTATTCATTTGCTCAGCATTTTGAATCTTTTTTGAACCCTCGTATTAGAACATGTCTTAATTTATTTATTGTTTTTGTTATCATTTAAGAAAAATATCCGGAGAAATTTAAACGAAAAGTTGTAATCCGTAAAAAAGATGACCAAGAAGATGAACCGGTACAGAGAAAGACAAAGTCGGCTGGACATGATGAGTCTCATCAGAAAACTAGAAGACCAGCTGAACCTTCGTGTTTCTTGGTAGACGATTCTCCACCAGAGAGTTGTAGTTATGCTGGAGTTGGAGTTCTTGATGCCGAAGATGCCCAGGTTGTTGTAGAGAGATTGAGGAATAATGCTGATGAAGAAATTTTTAGAGAAGGTCTCAGACGTGGAGTGAGTTATCATCACGCTGGAATGTCGGCCAAACATCGCGGAGTTGTAGAAATGTTGTTTCGAAAGAAGTTTGTTAGAGTTGTGTTTGCGACTGGAACACTGGCTCTAGGAATTCACATGCCATGTAAGACCGTCGTGTTTGCAGGTGACTCGGTGTTTCTTAACACTCTACAGTACCACCAGATCTCAGGCAGGGCTGGACGACGAGGTTATGATCTTCGTGGAAATGTGGTTTTCTTCGGCATACCTCAAGGGAAGATACAACGTCTTATAACTGAGAACTTGCCTCGAATCATCGGAAACTTTCCACTGAACATTTCTCTAGTTCTGCGCTTGCTTCTTCTTGTCAATAAAGTGGAGGATCGTGAAATTGCGATGAACCAAGTCTTGACGTTGCTTCAGAATCCCCTGATCTGTAAGAACCAGCCAGAACTTGATATCCAATTGAAACATCATTTTCTCTTCAGTGTCGAGTTGCTGGTGCGACAGGTACGCTAGATGCTTTTATGAAACGATTTTCTACGACGCAGTGCAACTACAATAAACTCCATTGCGTTTAATTTTCATTCCCTGGCTTTATGCACACAGTGTTTGAGGGTAGCGTGTATCTGTTGGCTAATATGCAGTACTTGACAGGAAAGTCCTGAAGCAGCGACATTCTGGGAATCTTTGAAATTGTTTTCTAGCCTGCTCGCCTCTCGCTCCTTTTTGCTAAATTTAGTTCACTAGTAATATTTCATACCTGAGTTTGGTGAGTTTCCTGACGTTTTATTCCAGGGTTTGGTTGACTTCAAAGGCCAGCCTCAAGGATTGGCTGGTTTGGCAACACATCTTCATTATCACGAACCTTCTAACTTTGTCTTGGTCGCATTTCTACGGGATGGATTTCTTCATAAATTCTGCCGCGTTGGACGTAAGTTTAATTTCTCTTTTCTCGACTTTGCCGTATCATTTGTCAGGCGATAACACGAAAAACTTGAATGTCATCTGCTTGAAGAGGACATTTAATAGCTCCTTTTCAGTTGTTAAAGCTAAAATATGTTATGAGTTTTCGCTGTATCAAACAAATAGCGATTCAGTAAAACGAAACTTGACAGCAACAAGTTGTGCTTGTATTCTGCAGCCTTGAGCTATTGACCCATTGTTCATTGTCGTCATAAATAATACGCCTAATCATCTAGTAATTTACCGCTGAACTTGCCGATGAAAGTTGCAATTCTTGGCGTTTCTTGCCATCCTAAATATTAGTTTAGACATTCTGTGCGAAAGCAACTGTTAGAACGATACACCGAACAAAACGTTGAAAGTTCGCAATCACGGGCGTAAAGTGACAGTTCTCAACTATATTGTAGCTAGCTTTAAATTCCCGACAATCGTACGCCGATGTGAACTTGCATTATTTGTCTAAATTCACGTATAGCCGGCACATTTGGTGCTAAGTCAATAGAGCGCTGTGGTCAAGTGTATAGGGTAGACGTTTGCGGATGTATTGTAGTCTAGCTATAGACTTGCGTTGTAATGAATATAAACTATAGACAATGCACCCAAGTTTACTTCTACAATTCAGCAATACTATAGTACTGTCGTTCATAGTAATGGATTATAAAATTGTGCAGTGTACAGTTCAAAATAGGAGATTCTTGCAACTTCTTGCTGTCCGAATATATTTATTGCAGCCAGTCCCGGATTACCCCGCGCTTCTGATTGCGCAATTTGCTGTGCAGAGTGTCTAGAAGTGCAAGGCAGGGCGCAGGTTCGTGGAGAGTGCGACCTATGGGCTTTAAGTTTTGTCAGGGGCGGCAGAAGTCCAGAGATTTTGTTCCCACTTCACAACTTGTAAATAGTATTTTTTTTTTATGATATCTCATACTGTTTTCTGACAAGTAAACACACAGCGCACAGTTTCGATTTTCGAAATTCGGACGTACTAACGCAGCAGTTAAAGTGTAAAATCAAGAGTTTCACCTTGACTAGCACTGAAACGAACGATAAGGGCAGGATGTAGGAAGTAGGGCTGCCGCAGGCCCCCAATATTAATTGTGGGGGGGGGGGCTGAGATATCTTTCGGCCTCCCCAAACACTTAGTCAACTCAAAATTAAGATCATCAAGCAATTTGCAAGTTGCAATGAACGTAGAAGGGCCTTTTTTGGCAGCTTCAGAGTCGCTAATAGTAGTGAAACAAAAAGTAATATAGCCCTGAACATGACCAAAATGAGGTTTATTTAATTGCAAAAGTGCTAGAAAACGGTCATGTGCAGCGATCTAGAACTTTAAGATTCTCAAAATTTTCTCGCTCAGCGCCAACCATGGTGGCGCCTCGTTTGAGTTGCCCCCCAATCCCAGCGAGCTTCCTACCACCCTGGATAAGCGTGTTTATGGAAATGACATTTAAGTTCATTTTTCTGGTATATAATGCTTCATGTCTCACTCTATTGTTTGCAAGCAGTGCACAGTTATTTTGGAAGATAAAAGCCAGAATATCATTTTTTGTGGTTTTATTATTTTTCGTGTGTACGGTTCGCAATGCCATTGACCCGTCGGGACTTAGGAGGGGGGGATAACTTTAAAGGGGCCCCACGATGAAAAAATGCTGGGGGCCCCGCACAACGCTAATCCGGCCCTGATTACAGCGTTATGTAGTTACCCCATAAAACCATTAGCAACACAGAACATTCATCTAGATTGATGAGAACAATCTGTATTGTGTTATTGGTCGCCAATAATAACTTAAGTTGTTAACAGATGCTTAGCCATGTAGTAAAGACTAACGATTGCTTTATAAGTTATAATAAGACAGATGTCTATATAGTTTTAGTTCGGAACTAAAACTATACAGACATGTGTCTTGTTGTCAACTTATAAGGCAATCGTTACTACGTGGCTAAGCATCTTCTAACAACTCAAGTCAGCAATAACAAGTGTGGATATTACAGGGAGCTTTAGTACAGTCTCTTTACTGCACAGCCACAGTCTGCTCATTCAAATACCATTCGGAAGTGTACAACTTACAAAGTTAAAATGCGATAACGCGTTCGCAATCTATAATAGGCGTGGTATAATGTGCTGTAGTAGAGTGGACGGGTGGTTAGGTGTGCAGAGTGCGGTATGATCGCTGTAGTGGTGTGTAAGTATACGACAAATATAAACTCATTCGCAGCCATTTTGTATGAGTAAAAGTCATTACCTGGGATCTAAAAGAGTGCGGAGGGTAAAATGCTGTAAAGATCTCAGAAACTTTGCACTCTCCTTGAGGTCTCTAGTTTCTTGTTGCTTCTGTTTCTGTACTATGCCCAGTACTCCGCATTCACTTTGAAACAAACTGACCACAATTTTACATCACAAGATCGTCATTCCTTGTAATTATTTTCAGAAAAACAAAGTTCTAAAGATTTTTTGAAGTCCCTGGTAATCTTGTTAAGTTATTTATTCGCTCGAAAGAAACTGCACAAGATGATTTTGCGTCGTCCTCGCAGTACTTCGAAAGTTATCCTGGAAAGTCTTCCTCACCAGTTTGAAGCAGGAATCAAGAAGTACAATGATAAGGTTCACAACGTGTTTGATCAATATCTGCGTACTGTGGCTGAGCATGTGCACAATACTTTGGGAGAAGATGTGACGTTGCCGCTCTCTGGTACAAAGTTGATTTCATCTGCGGAATATCAAGTCAAATTACCAGCAGTCTTACCTACAGATAGAGTAGAAGTGGAGACGAATGAAGTCAAGTCACCAACATCGAAAGATTCACTCCAGTCAAAAGAACAAATCCACTCCACAACATTGGACGAAAAACTTCAATCCTCAGCTCTGTCGTACAAAGCCTGTTCGGCGTTTGCAGCATTGTCAGGGCATTCTGATGACAAGCTTTATAACTCAAAGGAACTTTTTTCCAATATTCGTTATCAGGTAATGCATGTTTTTTGCATCAGATAAGCGAGAGTTTTTGATTGCTATATCATCCGGCGATTGACTTTACTACAACGTTCATGAGACTGTGCTTTCTAAGGTAACATGCAGTAGTGATGCGAACTGATCATGTTTTTCGACAAACATAAGTCATTTTGGTTTGATGAATGAGACTCAGCAATAGAATATAATTAAAATAACATTGACAAGGACGCAGGACGGTGTAAAATATGGTGTAAGAGTAATAAGCGCCTTTACAACCTAACTCATATGATGCAAACATGGAATTTCTGTTTTTCTGCAGGTGTACACTGACGTTAAGGTCGTGCCTACTCTCGACATTGACGTTGAACTCAATGCGTACGCGTACGACTTCTTCAACCATGGCAACTACAAAGCGCTGATCCAAGAAAATGGACTTATGCACGGAGATGTTCATCAATTACTAAAAGATTTCATGCTGGTTTTAAAATCCATTTCTGTCTCGCTCCGAGAGTTGGCTCCAGAAGATGGTGATACCGTTACAAGAGCTTTCACCCAGCTTGCTGAAGAATTTGAATCAAAGTTTAGGGAAGGCTTTAAGTGAGGCGTTTTTCTTTGAAATACAGTACGTCATTTAAACCCAAAACACTGCCTGCAGGCGATATATATAGTCGTGTACAGACAGCTTTATCTATTTTTATCAATCATGGTTGTTAGCAGTTGTTATACTTCTAATTTGGTTCAAATGCACACTGTGTTTTCGAAAAATTGAACATTTGAGATTCAGCTTGGTATCGAAAGGTATTATACACATGGAATATGACAACAATATACGTGTCATATTTTTGACGTAAACGAATGTACAGTATAGATGAAAAATATTTTAACTTAAAAACTATAGCGTAATTTCGATTTCACAAAAGCTTTACTGTCAGAGGAATCGTCCGCGGTACATACATGTAGTTATATAAAATATATTTTTTCAAAATGCATCCGAGTTTACTCAATCTCCAGTAAGTATACCTGAGTCTTTTCAGGAGGCCTCATTGCTCTCAACGGAGTAAAGATCTTGTCGTTTTTGAAAAGTAATCGGAACTTGTGAGCGGACTTCTTCCAAAAAATTTAGGTCTGGCATTAAAAAAATGTATCAGATAAGAATCAAATGTTGTAATCCTGTAACATTTGCAGAAATTCTTACCAATATCTGCATACACGATGTCTTCTTCATGACCACATTTTGCAATCACTTCTCCCCTTCATCACAACACAAAGTAGAAAAATTACATGTTTTTGATTATCTTTTATGAAGAACAACAGTTCTAATTGCATTTAGAATAATGAAAAACAAACATTTCTTACCAAGGACTAGCTACTGAAGTGTGTCCCCAGGCCACATAACTTGCCTCACTATCTCGTGCGGGAGATATTGCAGCACAGTAAACCTGCAGCATTACAAAATACCCAAATCTAGTTTTTGAAACCCAGGATATAGAGACGGCAGGGATATTTTAGTCCATTTCAAAATGATGATTAGACAACAATCACTACAATCATTCTTCTCTTGTTTTAAGCCATGTCATGTGGTTCAAGATCTTTCCAGCGTATTTCACGAATGATAAAACTCTAATCTAATCTGGGACACATAAAGTCAAGCAGGAGCTACTCAAGAAGAAATGGATAGATTCTTACTTGATTATTTAAAGCCCTGCGAAAAGAAAAGGATTCATTAACAATATTGCACAATGTATATAATATACTGATGACCAATCACGCGTCTGGTTGATATGGCGCGCGTGATGTGCGTATCCAGTATGCTTTTGCGAGGAATTAGCAGTTTTCATTGTTGACGACAGCACAAAGTACAGAGTTGAATACTGTAGCAGCATGAGTAACAGTCGTACGTACTGTACTTCCATGTCACAAATTATAAAGTAAGCGCAGAATATTGACGAAACTCGCTCTCGAGATGACACTGAGTATGGTGGCCGATCGTTGCCATTGCAAAAAATTTTTAAAATATGGTTTTTATATATATTGAAAATCAATTCAAGATTCAAAAAAATTCATATGTATACATACTAGAAATTAAAATAAATATAAATTCAATCTGTTTCATATCAAAATAAAAACAAAACAAACTGAAACTATTTCAAAGTAAAATAAAAATCAACCATGGCCTAACGTTGCCATAGA
>JAOBYK010443678.1:0-14412 GCA_025434845.1 Phenganax subtilis | reverse complement strand
ATTCGTGCTGAAATCACTCTCCTAAGAACCAATCAGATTGCTAGAAACAGCAATGATTTCAAAATGAGTGTAATAAACTCATGAACTTACCACTTGTATATGACTTGTTTGTGCATGACAACAAACGTAACAACCCCGTGGGCATCACGCCTGCTAACTTATCAGTTTTGTATTCAGATATCCGAGCAGTTTCCTCCTGGTCAGCTTATTTGGGGGAAGTTGAAAGGTTTTGATTGGTGGCCTGGAATTGTGGTTGAGCTCGACACTAATTGCGAGAAAAATCCTCTGGAATTTTGGGTCAAGTGGTTTGGAGACAACAAATTCTCCAAGGTACATCTTTCTGGCATAGTGTTGTTGTATCAAGATCAGGATTCTCCACATTTTTATATCAGCAAATACCCTTAAATCAAAATCAGAGTTTCCATGTACCAGTATTTATATGGTAGATTTAAGTTCTCTTCAACAAGGTCAGGGATTATATCTGTTTATACTATGGTTTATTTGAAGTTCTTATACATCAAGATCGGTGGTATTTGAGATATTTAAAGAAGTATTTTTGATATGTCTTCTCACGCAAAATTTCTTTCTTATGGGCTTCCCGGTGACAAAGTTTTTGCAAATGATATTTTGCAGCTTTGTCTCTGAACTCTCTAGTTTTGACCTACAATGTTCGATCTAACGTCAGATAAAAATATTGTGTGAAGTATTGTTGAGCAACCTTGATTTTACTGCAAACATATCTTGCTTATTGTCGCTGTCCAGCTTCTCAAGAATGAAATAGTATTGTTTCGTCATTTTGGATCAAAATTTCTACAATCAAAATGGAAAGGACTTTACAAAAGAGCGGTTGTGTCAGCACTAGAGGTTGGTTTAGAAAGTATGTGACATATAAATGCGTATATGATACGTAAATCTGGGGAAACTTAGTTAGGTAAACTTTACGGTAGTTTAATCGGATATTTTGAGATCAAGGTCGAAATCTTGAGTCGAGTAGGGTTCTCAGTTTATCAGGCTAAGTTGGACTGTTGTTGAAAATTGAAGAAACGCAACTTCTGTGGCTTTAGCTGCTCATGCTCAACTTTTGAAATTTATTTTTAATATAGTTAGTTCAATATCACCATTAACCTTGAAACTTGTTTCATTTTGAATGCTTCATCTTTAGAAAATTAACAGCTTTTTTTGTATTCATGCAATTGCAAGGTGGCAGTGGCTAGAAGCAACAAACTCTTCACAACTGAAGAAAACGAAAAACCAAACAAGGAAGACCGAGGAAAATTACTTGTTGAATGGGCACTAGATGATTTTAAACCTCGTGGACCTGAAGCATTTGAAAATATCAAAGGTTCGTATAGTATCCAGATCTCATGCACTTTTTCATCATTGATAAAGAAATTTGCAACCAATTACACGCCAGCACCTAAAATCTAGTTCAGCATCTTGATACTTACGGATTTTTGAACTTTGCTGCAGAGACACGTCGCTTTGGACTCAGGGCATGGCTTTGTGGTTTTTCATGTGTTGTCCTGTATGAATAGAACAACGTTGAACTGAATATCAATAGCATTTAATTTTTCTTGGGCAGGTGAACACAAGACGGCAGTTAGCTCCAACACGGTCAGCCTTGAGGAGGTTTGGAACCGACGAGAAGGAAAAGATCGATTTGGTCAACCAATCAAAACGCCAGCTTTGGCAGAGGATGTTAAAGGTAAGCACCACCTCATTATGAGGTGATAAAAATGTCGAACTTGGAAATGTTCATACCTCACTGGAATTATATGTTCGTTGTTTCTCGTTTTATTCGGCCAATCAGAGAGATACATTTTCCATAAAATGCTAAATAATACAAAATTACTAAGTTACTACATTATTTTATTTTTCAATCAGTTGTGTTTGACCAAGCTGCCTCTGGTATCATCAGTATTGAAGGTACGCTCATACTTTTTTGTCAAAACCAAAATCCTGTAAGTTTAGTATCTCAGTTATCCCTTACAACGTTTGATATTTTTGTCAGTAAATACTTGACGAAGCACGTCAAAACCTGGCTGTATAAGGCAATTTTGTCACGGCTACAGCAATAGACTTGTTGCAATCAATATGCGGCCACGAGCGTGTCCATGACTATGTATGTCTTTACCGTGAGCAAACAAAACATACAATTACTTTGGACCAGTATATAATCGCAACATATTCTCATAGGCTATGATATAGCTAAGAATTAATTCATGATTGTTAGATATTTGTCTTGGTTGTGGTGACCTCAAGATAAGTGTCCGTCATCCATTATTCCATGGCTCACTTTGTGATGAGTGCAAGGTAGCAAAGCCTTTTAGTTGGGTTTCACTTTACGCCACTTATGACGATAACTGACGGTGATCAGCCTGCAGTAACTGTCATGAAAAAATATTGTTCTTTTCTTTGTACATGTAGTAATCTCGTATTTGGTGAAAAACACGTAAACAAGGCAGAATAAGTTTTATTTGCCTCCTCATTTTACCTTATTGACTTTCAAAATTGATTATCAATCACTGTGACTGCCTTTCTTAAAATTTCTCCAGCACGAATTATAATTATATCATTATTTTTGAACAGGAAACATTTTTAGAATGTGCTTATTTATTTGATGAAGACGGTTATCAGGTAAGTTTATGCCATTTTGTTGTTGAACGTACTGTGTTATAGTACTTTTCGTTTCATATTTAGTACCCTTACCTGGTTTGACATTGGAATAATTAACAAAGAAATATATTTCCGCTTCAAGCCGCTTTTACACGACCAAATTTTCTTTGACAAATTTCATTTGTGAATTATTTTTTGACCATGTAAATTAAGAATTTTCAACAAATTTAATTTAAAAAATGCATTTGTTCAAAAGCTGGGTTGTTTTCAAACCAAATTTGTTGTAATAAAGTCCTTTTTTACACGGTTAAAAAATATTTCACAAATGAAATTTGTCAAAGAAAATTTGGTCGTGTGAAAGGGGCTTCATTGATAAGACATTTTTAAACATTTTATTCATCAACGTTTCTAAAAGGAAGTTTGTTGAACAAAGTAATTTACTTCCTAGATGTATTGCACGATCTGTGGTGATGGAAGAGAGGTGTTTATGTGTGAATCAACAGGATGCTTCAGGTTTTAAATTAATTTGTTTGAATCTCGCGTGTCTAATTGGCCTTGAATTCTGCAGTGTATCGTTTAGAATGAACGTCCTTATTTAGCCTTTCTTTCAACCTGTTTGAGTCACTGGCTTTTATAGTAGTGTTGCATGAAATCGTCCTGGAAATCGTCAATTCCAATTTTCGTCTCACCCACCCGAGATACCTTCCCTATACAGACTCGAATCGTTGATAGAATAGAGAGAGGTTTGAGATCCTTGGAGGGTAGCTCATTGGAAATTCTAAATGCAATAAATTAAGTTGATGAATTTTAACCCCTGACTTTCCAGATCATATTGTGCCGTGTGTTTAGAATTGATGTGTGGAGCTGGTACAGTCGAAAAGGTTTGTGTACATCATTTTACCAACTGTAAATCTTTAAAGATTTAAAACGACCTTTAAAGTACCTAAATCACTGCTATATACTACGCTTATTAAGATTTCTTCGCTGGAAAAGTGGTGTTGTATCATGTGTGTTGATGGTAAAATTGGTCTCCTGGAGAAGAGAGAAGATTGGCAAGAGCAACTTCGGGAGCTCTTTGCAAGTGACAAAGAACAGGAATACGTAAGTGTGTCAAAGGGAACATTGCGCTAATTTGTTGTTCGAAGCCCGCATAGCTTGAACGTCAGAATTAGTCAGAATAAGTCAGAATTTAAAGGCATTCCCACACATCTTCTAAAACTTTCAAATCAAATCTTATGTATAGTAAAACAAGGTTTAAATATATAATTATTGTATTCAGTTAAAAAACTTTCAATTTAGTTGTTCAAGGAGTAGATAAAGACGATTTCTATTTTGAACTTATCCACCGTTTAAGCTAAACGCGCTTCGAACAATCGGTCCCTGGCTATAAATCAAAGTTTGTCATAAAGTAATGTAATACACGATAGCTGGGGTTATGAAAAAAGCTTGTCTGTATTTTGTTAATCTTCATCAGTTATTTGAGAGGTTCACTTTCATTGGAAACCTTAGCAATTTCAATGCATCCAATGAAATACACGTATCATCCTCTTGGTAAAAAATTTACGTTTAGTAGTTGAATAAACCACAATTAATTTTTTTCACTTTTAGCTTGCATAGTATGTGTTTGTAGCCAATACAAAATACTAAAGGTAGCGGCTGCTATAGTGGAAGTCGACTTTGAACCTCGATGTTATTGTATTGAATATGATAATACATGTACGATTTTTCTTTAGTCCGCTCCCAAAATTTGTGCTCCAATTCCTCCAGAAAAACGTCATTCACTGCGCGTTTTGTCTTTGTTTGATGGCATCGGAACTGGTAAATATGGTTTAGCTTTTCTCTGCATGATTACCAAAGACGTGAACGCTTTCAAATTATAAATCATTGTAACTGGAGAGCGGATACATTAAAATAGACGGTCTGGTACAATGGATGCAGCTGGGAAATTAGAATGTTCTTCTCATGATTGTATAAATTCAAAGATATGACGGTAAAATAATATGGTAGTTTAAGGTCGAAAGAGTTATCCTGAAATAGTGAACTATTGAAACGATTTTGAGTCACCAAGTATGGTTGATATTGCAAATGTACTTCACATTTTGATCTGGATGTCGTCATCACAGTTGGCAATGCTTCTTTTGTCTTTGTGATCAAGCATGCTAGCCGGCGTACAATATATCCATACAATAACCGATCCTTAGTTTTTGCTAATATAGTTACTGCAAATCTGCGGGAGTAGAAATTATTCCTACTTTCTGACACAGGTTTACTGGCATTGAAAGAGCTGGGATTAAATGTCGAACTTTACGTCGCTTCAGAGATCGATGAAAATGCGAACCGGGTGAGTAAAAAGCTGCCAACCAAAAGGTGGTTACTCCTATCTGTGTATACGGTGTTCCCCCCCCCCTTCAGAAAAAGGACCTAGTTTTTGCATGAAGGTCAAATTCGTTTTACGGTAGGACCTCAAAAATATAAATTTTCCCCCTGGAATTTTCCGGTTTGATTACTTAAATTTCTTTACATCATGTGTTATCTATGGAAGACGCAGTTCAATTGAATTGTAGCGCATCATCCTGATGTAAAATCCATCGAACTAATTTGACACTGTGGCGAAAATGAGGTTTCGTTTTTCTTTGACACATTCTGCAAAGATGCATGTACCAGCTCACGCGCACTAATTGATAGGTAGTAGTGAAGCTTTGGTGATGCAATGGAAATACTTAATACAGTAGTAAACATCCAGAATGTCATTTTAGCCTAAAGTAGAAATGTTTTTATAAAGGTTGTCAAAGTTCAGCATAGTGAAGATGATGTTGTTTTGATGGTCGGTGATATTGAACAGATTACTCCAGATCAGGTATTTTCATAGGGTAGTTTGTCGTTATACTATACTCACCTTTTGAGCCTTATTATATATGATCAATTCAATAAGCACCCCACGTGCTTATTCAAAAAAATACGGTCTTTGGTTTCATGAAGAAAATTTGCTGCTTCAGATCGAAATGTGGGGACCTTTCGACCTAGTTCTTGGTGCCAGTCCTTGTAATGATCTCTCCATTGCGAATCCTGCACGGCAAGGGATTTTTGGTAAGTGCGATGTAATTTAGAAATATTGGAACACAAAACAAACGATTTTTCTGCCTTCATGTACTTTTCGAGGTAGCTCTCTCTTCCTTTGCAGTTTGTTGGGCTCCACACTGTCCTCTTCCTTTGCTATGATTCTTAACACCATCATAACTTCAATTTCAAACTCTGATTAAGTAAAGTGTAATTCATTTTATGATTTCTTGTTGTAGAAGGAAGTGGTCGTTTGTTTTTTGAATTCTTCCGACTGTTGATGTACGCGCAGCCCTCGCGTGGAGAATCACGTCCTTTCTTTTGGTTGTTTGAAAACGTTGTGAGCATGCGAGCGGTAGACAAGAGAACTATTTCGCGATTCTTACAGGTAGACACTACGCATGCGCAGATGATGTTGATTATAGTAGCTGGCTTATTGCCATGACTACAAGTTCAAGTGGGGGCTCAGTTGCGCATATAGTGCTTGTGCGCAATAATATAATGGACACAGTCATGGTTTAAAAGCACCCCATCTATCAAACGACCACAAGTCGTTTAAGGTAAAACGCTCATTTCGAGACTAATTACTTCGTATTTTAGTGCAACCCAGTTGTTGTTGACGCCAAGGATATCTCGCCAGCCCGCAGGGCCCGTTATTTTTGGGGGAACCTTCCTGGAATGAACAGGTATATATCTTATCACTTCAGCCCCAGTAAAAGTTATATACCTAGCTGGTAAGATTTGTACAAGACACGAGAGGGATAGTTTTATTCCAGTGAAAATGCTTGGCGCAGCCGAGCGTGTAAAATGCGAGTTCGATTTGTTTTGAAGAATTTCATAACGCTGCTGAAGAAATGATTTATGCTTTTATAAGAATGTTAATTTAACATTCTTTTCTGCAGGCCCACCATACCAGTGGCTGGTGATAAACTATCTTTACAGTCGTGTTTGGAGCCGCATTGTGGTCGCAAGGCTCGGGTAAGTATTCTGTCCATTTAACTTTGGGATTGATTGCCTTCTGATGGAATTTCAAAATTGTGTAGTTGGTCTTTCGTTCTGTTGTCGTTCATATTATTTCCTTTGCTTGCCTTGGTGCTGCTTATACTTTATCAGGTTATAGACGAGAGTCTATACTCTGGGACCATTACTTGCGACGAAAAATACCGTGTTTGGTCCGAACGAAGGCGATTTAATTGAGATGATTCATAATCCCAGCATGTAGTCCTTTAACACTCACCACCCTGTCAAGTATGAAACAATTTGAAAGTGCGCAAGAAAATTAATACATTTTATGATGTATTTCAGTTTACTAAAATCCAGACAGTCACAACGAAACCAAATTCTCTAAGACAAACTAAACAAGGAATTCTACCGATCGAAGTAACCGATGGTGACGTCACTGAAGATATACTGTGGTGTACTGAGATGGAGAGGTACAAACAATTATGATAAGACATGATATGATATGGTATGATATGTTTACATGAACCATTGAGCAAACGCTTCCCTATGGTCCATGTAAACGGTTTATGGTTGCAACGGATTCTGATATTCGGTTTACTTCACCGTATTTACTCGTTTGAGCGCCGCCCTCGAATAAGCACCGCATTTAAGAGCAAAAATATTTGAAGAGCGTTGCCCCCGAATGAGCGCCGCACTAATTAGTCACAAAATGCGGAGAGCTTGTTTTCTATGTTTGCTTCTAGAAATATCGTCATCAAGCGCGACAATTTTATCGGAACGTTACCAACAAGCGTCTTCTCATTCGCAACGTCCAGCTGTTTCGTTGCTTTCATTTATCTCAGTGTTGAAAATATCAAACGATCGACGCAATAACCAAATATTTTTATAGAGCACCGCCTTCGATTGAGCGCCGCCCCCGAATAAGCACCGCATCTGAGACACTGAAACTCTAAAGAGCCCACGGTGCTCAATCGAGTAAATACGGTATGCAGTTTCAGTTTTCTCCTTAATTAAAAATTTGTTTGAATCAAAAAGGTTACGTGAACAAGCAGTTAAAAATTTTGCTTCAAACTTTTCTTGAATCCAGGGTTAATGCTAACTCAGCTTTGAACAACCTGCCCCAGCAGTTGAAGTTTTATGTTGTTTTGTATGTTTGTTTTTGAATGGACTCGTTAGTTTTCTACCTTACGCTATGTTATATTTTTCACTCGAGATTATTTGGTTTTCCTCCTCACTACACGGACGTCGGGAACATGGGCAAAACTCAACGACAGAGACTTCTTGGGAAATCTTGGAGTGTTCCCGTCATTCGGCACCTTTTATCTCCATTGAGGGAATACTTTACTTCCAGCAGTGTTCCAGAGCAGGAATGTAAATTTTAATTTTGTAGTTAGGGATAAAAACTTCATTGCTGAGATGCAGGAGTATTCAGCCTATAATTTTGTTTTGAGAGAATGACTGTTCAGTTGAATTTGTACGGTGGCAAATTTTCAAAAGTGCACAAAGTCACATGGACTCAGTTGGCTATGCTTTGAGTCAAAGACAGTTTAAATGGAAATGAAGACGCTGCAGGAATGCCTATCTTTCAAGTTTGCTTTGAGGAAAAGACCATACGGATTTCTTTCTTTCAATTGTGGAGATACAGGAATCGACGCTTTCATTGACAACATTGTGAAGTTGGTGGTGGTTTAATTCAATAACGAGGCTCCAAAAGCGGTTCAAATCATTCAAAATTGAGATATATGAAGGTCTTGTTCCTGAAGAGGATACGTCATCTTGATGTCATGTGATGCGGAGTAGAAACTAGACTTCTTTTGAGGTGCATGAAACTACGTTTTGAGCATCACGTTTGAGGCGAGTCACATAATGCAGTCGTGAGAAGAGGATTTTCGTTACATTGCTGAAAAGGAAACTATGTCTTATATGCATTATTGTTCTTTGAGGCTGATTTAAGAACAGGGGTTCGAACTTTGGAAAAAAATTCACATCAAGAAAATCATGATGGGAAATACTGAAAAATTGATAATTCAAGTGCTGACATATAAAATGCATCCTAACGTGCAATGGTACAACTTTAAATTTGTTTCTGTGTGAACTGTCGACCGACAGCTGAGGGAAGGCTATGTTAACTTCGCTTCGAGCAGTATTAATATACTGAGATGACAGTTGAAGAAGTGCAATGGTGAAAAATTCAATGAAATTATATTTCACTGCAGCGTTGTCCAGCTTGGCTTTGGACTGTGCCACTGAAGCTACAGCGAGTTTAAGCAAGCGGCGTGTTTGACAACACGAATGGCATGAGAAACGCCGAAGGACTGGGTCAAGCACGGTTAGTGGTACGTGTTTCGTGTTGTCAAAAACGCCGCTTGCTTAAACTCGCTAATATGATTGATAACTGCAACGTTACTTACTCCTGATTATTTGAAGATTAATTGAGACGTGCTAGAATTTGTTGGCCCACAGTTCACTTTTTAACGTTTGGAAATTAGCTCGAAAATCGATTCAAACTTTGCTGCAACGATAAAGTGACGCCTTTGCTTTTGGAATTGTCTGATATCAAAAAGGATGAATTTATTTGTTCAGTATAATTGTTTGTGGGACATTGCCGCACCTGCAGGATTTCTTTTTTCATGTTTTTGGTGCATAATAACAAGAATTTGCCCATCCCAGCAGAGGAGGCTTAAACTATTACTCTTTAACCCTCCCATGAGGCCCGGTTCAAACGTCGAACTTTTCATGTGCCGGATCGAATGCAAATGAGCACAAGTCTTTGCTTAGGCTCATTTGCATTTGATTCGGCACATGAAAAGTTCGACGTTTGAACCTGGCCTGATAAAAAGTTTTTCTGCCTTTCTATGTGAGGGGAGCCTTTGTCAATTGTTCCACGCAGTCGGCCCACACTGGATAATATCTTTTTTATATAATCATTATTTTTCAAATACTTCAGCTTCAAATGTCAACCAGAAAGTGGCGTTACAGTTTGTTATTAATTTAAATTTTAATTTTAACAACTTGTAACGAAAAGACCTTCATTTTATAATCAGCTAGTATAGTTGATATTATCGGAGAATGTAGGGGTTTTTAAAGTAGGGATTTTAGTTTTGTAATGGGGAATATGACCAATGGATGTAAATAAAGCCTGGTTTAGTGTGCTTTCATATAATCGCCGACGTCGGTTTGTTAGAGATTGTTATTTCACTGGTCAAGATCAAAATGCAGCAGGTTCTGTAGTTTTTTGGATTGGGTCAGGCGATTGAGTTGCCAAGAGACTATGCTCGTTTTCGATATACTCACTAGGTATAGTGAACTTACAGATCCAAAGCTAGGCGACCATTGCCGACATACAACCATTTACAAGCCTCCGTTGAGCGTGCCGCGGCAAAAAAGTTTTAAAAAGTTATGATTAGCATGTTTTTCATCTAACACTTGATGTTTTTACCAGCAAAACTAGTTGCTTTACAGGGCGTGCTTTTAGTTTTTACGTGGTGGCTTAAGTTTTTGAGAGCATGCATTCTAGTTGTAACACTTTGTAATGCATACAGTAGTTTAATCTTGACATTTCATATTTTTTATCCACCGAAGCCAGCCACTAGCTAAGCAATTTTATTTCACTCAAATTAAAACGTTAAAAGTCCCTATACGCTTGTAAAGCTATATATTTACCACACCGTCAAAACTGAATGTTACGCTCTAAAAAGTATTACAAAGGTTTAGATCGGACTTCCACTATACCACTACCACTATATTACCTAAACTCATATTTGATTGGTTAATCAGTTAGATAAGACGCATCTCATTGGTTGGACTTGGCAAATGGTAGTTGTATTGGTATTGGAAGTCGAATCTCAACCTCTCTATTATGCGTCAGGTGAAAAACCTGCGAAGGGTAAAATTTTAAAGTTAGCATGCGATGATGACGTTGTTTATGTATGTTCTTCAATATCTCACTGTTTTACCTGAGAAAATACTTATGGCAAAAGTCAAAATTTAAGTTTAAGAATCCTGACTGCAAACTAGTTTGTTCAAATGGAATAGCTCAGGTAACTAAGTCATTATACACTTTATATGTCTACGTTTACCCCTCGGGAATTTAATAAAAGATACAGTACTTGTGAGTTCACCGGCGGAATACTTCATAAATCGTCAATAAAAGTTCAAGTTATACTACAAATAAAACTGAAGGTTTCAAAATCAGGTTGGAAGCAGCTACTGAAATATACACGAAAGTTTAACAGTAAGATGCGATTGTTAAATCACTTTGAGTATCCGAATGTGTAATCCACAGGTTTCTGACCACAGGCAGAACGAAAGAAATTCAACTCATTGATTATTCCTTCGTTGAAAATAGGTTGACAAATGCTTTTGTCTTCCTTAGTGAAGAATTTGTTGACAAACTTTTGAGAGGTTGATGTTCCGTTGTATGACAAATTGTCATCCACCCAAGAGCGATATACATTGGTGTCTGGGACTAACTTGTCAATTTGTTCAGCTACCCAGGGCCACAACATATCACAAGGAAGGATACCAATACTCAGGTACTTGGGATTGCTTTTAGCGAGTTTCATCTCATATGCTACATATGTTGCTGCCGCTGGACCCATAGCGATGCTCTCTGCGCTTCTAAGTTTCCACTCAGACACGAAATAAACACCATAACTTTTGTAACTCGCTGCACGACCTCGATAGAACAACGCAAAATCAGGAGGAGATGCTCCTTGCATTCTTGCAGCGGCTAACTCGAAAGATTTGACAGCATCAAAGACGTAGGCAGCGTCTTGTACCAGGTAACCGCCATATTGATCTGGAGGGAGTGTGTTATTGATGATTCTTTGAAAAAACTCCGTTTCAAGCACTGCCTGACGAACTTTCACACTAAACTCGTCTTCAAACAAAGATTGAGAAAAAGTTTTGCCTTCTTGCAATGATCTTCCATATAAATTACCTTTTTTGGAATATGGTAAATCATGTCGTAACCGTGTCAAAAAACGGCTGTTTACTAAAAAAAGGAAATTAAGACTATCAACGCCCAAAGTTTTAGACGCAGTGTACTGTTACTCCATGTCATGAGGTCATATTTTTCCAAGATAACGGAGAGCAAACTGTGTTGAATGAAGTATCTCAAGAATTAAGAGATGTATGGAAAATGACTTTACTAAAATATTTCTTAAATGATTTTAACATTACTTTGAAACCAGATCATGTCATTTTTTATTACCAATCTCCTTTACCAGCAAAAAGTGATATAATAAAACGTATTTTTACAAGAACTTAGAGAAGTGATGAAAACATACAAAGAAAAAAGTGAAGCGCACAAATGGAATAAAGCCCCAGATTTTTTTTTCATGTGATAGAAAATTTTTACCTTGTCTAATAGAATCTTGACTTTTCGGATCACGTGAACCCAAAACAACAGTGAAAGACACCATTGATATGAACAATACTTGGGATAATACCATTGCTACTGAGCTGAAAGAAAGAAATTTGAAACGGAGGTTAATTGTTTTGTATTCAACTCTTGCCGGCTTTCAAACTCAACCAGAAATGCTACAACAGTGCTTTCGAAATTTACTAATAAATCTTGCATTGAGGAAAAGGCAAAAATACATATATTGTTTCATACTCCAAAATTACCATTACAATTCTTTCCCGTTTTGCATCTAATTCAATAAAGCAATGTTTGTATCTAATTAAAATAATGCGATGCAGTGAAAACTAAAAGAAAAAATTGAATTTTCAATTTCACAACTTGTGGTCTTGCACGGTCGTGTAATTTCAGCTTTAACCGGATCTTATTATAACCATTGTGATGCTTGTGTTGTTTAGTTTTTTTTGCGCCATAACTGGCGAGCTGATGAATGGCCGGTCGAAACTTATTGACGAATAGATTGGCGTTTTCCTGGCCTATATGATTTCACTACATTAAAATATTTTTACAGAACAAGTCGTAATATGGAATCATGAAGGTAAACAATTCGGCAGGTTTCTTAAAAGATGAAAATACGAGTTTCCTTCAGAAATAATCTGTTTGATATCACATCTAAGAAAAGCACAGAAACCGAACGAACTGTTTTAAAGCAAAAAGTTTTGAGCAACAAACATGCAGTTGTTAACGTCAAACTCTGCTCGAACAGCTTTTTCAAACGTAACGCAGCACGCCTTAACAAAGTTCACAAATGGTAGTAATTATACTCATCTCTTGTCTCGAAAATGCATTTACTCACAACGAATAAGAAAGCGTTTAAATTCGTGCGGTATCGGGATTTACAAGGACTTGTTTACCCCCCTCCCCCCCCCCCCAAGAAATCCAAGTTTCATGCTACTCTTAGTTTCTCGTTCGTAATTTCTTGCATGCAGGCATTACACGCGATAATGCCGTTACAAAGTTGTGAAAGTTTAATCATTGATTTATTATGAATTTATTTGAGATGCAAGTTACTAATCATTCAAGTGTATTCAAGCATACAGCAATTTCAGTTATGCTTTGCAGTTTCTACGCATTTGAGCATTTTATTGTTTGATGTTCTACTGCACATCTACCCTTGCGCAAATTATGCTGCAACAACGTAACAATGATACCAGTCGTAACAAGCCAGAGTTAAAGTGCCACACTGGCTTGTTGATAAAACTTTACTTATTAACACAAGCTCGGATACTGATCAGAGGACCTGCTATAGACAAGCAAGCAATTCTCCTGGCGGTAGTAAAGGTCTCATGCTGATAATTCAATCCCATAATTGATGAACTATTACACCGAATGATATCGAGTTAAACTAAACTCACCCAATTTAATAACTTTCTGATGCTCGCAGTTTCTTCCTTATAGGAGAGTCTTACCCGTAATGATATCGCTCACGCAAAACATGAGTATTTAATTCCTGTCCTGTCCGGCATCGAGATTAGCAACTCAAGAATGAATTGTTAATTTTCAAATCATGGGTAACGAAGCAAATCATTTCAATAACACGGTCTTGAAATTTTTTCCCCAAAACTCTTACCTCCATGTCATTTTATATTATACAGAAACATTACTGGAAAATTTAAACCACTGATTAAATCACTTGAAGTCAAGCTCCACCATAAAGTCTTTAACAAACTTAATTATTATAATTATTACAAAAGCTAGTCGGGGACAGGTTGTTCGAACGTTGGTTTAGTGCTATCCACTGAATAGTGAATTTCTGTAACTTTCGTAAAATTTTCCGGTGATCGTTACAACATGACATTACGGTCGATATTTACAGATTTAAGCCTCTAATATTTAAATCATTGAACAAAATGGAAGTTTCGGTATTTTTTGTCCAACTAAGGAACATTGAAAAATTCACTATCCGATGGACAGCGCTATACAACTTTCAAACAACCGGCCCCTGAGCTGGAACCTTTGTCTGAACTACTATGCGATAGCGGAACACAGTTAAGGTAGTCTAGCTCCGTAGCCCCGCAGGAATTCGAGAATAATTCATGAAGTAAACAGGTGGGGAAGAGAAGGCACGTGACTTAAAGTATGCTGAAATTTCATGATTGCCCGTGCGCTGCATGGGGAGTAGGCGATAGGAAAATCTGTATCTGCTTGGCCAGAAGAGTAGATGTACCCGTACATCCAGCGCCAAAATCCCGCAACGCGTGGACTCCACGCGTGGGACAATGACGTCATCGGGATGTGCGCACGGGTGTGCTGACTTCTGATTGGCTCTTGGCCGTGCGCACGGGTGTGCTGACTTCTGATTGGCTCTTGGCCGTGCGCACGGATAGGCTGACTTCTGATTGGCTCTTAGC
>JAOBYK010443567.1:0-14414 GCA_025434845.1 Phenganax subtilis | reverse complement strand
AGTCAACCTACTCGATCACATACACTAAAAGGAGAAAAATCGCAGCAAAAATCGCCCGTGTGAACTGGCCTTAACAAAACTGAGTAAAACTTAGATCAGTATTTCACAGAGAAAGAAATTATTTTTCAATGTGCAATCATAGCTTTTATCACTGTAACTTATTATCTTCTATTGAATGCACAACAGGTCAGCGCCGTATATCCCCATATATCACCTGTTCTTGAACGTCAGTTACATCAAGATGAAATGATTTTCTTAAGATAGGATAGTTCTTTGCTGTAGCTGTCCTCAGGAATCCCGCTGTATCCAGAGGTGTCATTACGCGGTAATATAAATCTGCACCATATGTCTAAAAATATATATGCTAGTTTTCATCCGTCGTTATTCTTGAGTGATGTACTACCAACTCATTTTCGTTGATCATTGATGACTAAAATTTTTTGTCTATCCAAAATCATTTTCTTCATTACAGTGGATCGGAAAACGGCGATAAATTATGAAATATTAAATGAAACACCGCGGTTTAGTCGTTCATTGTGCAAAAAAAATTTGTCTAGTGACCCTGCACAAATTAAACATGGAGATAAAATAGTGTTGATCAAACTTCACAACTCTGAATATGGTTAACTCTACTCTACCTGTATCATTTCTCTCATATAAAACTCTAATACTTTTGGTTTCAATCCGTTGTTTGCCAAACACTGGATACAAAGAATCCTTAAAACCTTCCAAACACAAAAGTTTAATAACACAATAAGCTTTATCAAATGTCAGGGTACCAAGTTAATCGAACGAAAACGTTGACTGTACCTTCAGTAATGGTTCCTTGAGAGCTATTAATTTCTCAATATATGGATTCACTTTATCCGTATCAACTCCACTAATGAAATCTGCAAAAGAAAACACAAGTGAACAAACAAACTAACAAAGTAGCAAAACATAATATAATATTTACCATGTTCTACTTGTAGGTTTTCCCGAAACGACTCAGAATCTGTGTGTTCTTTTATAAGTTCTGCAATACTCGTATCTAGAAATGATTCAAACATTATCTAGAATACTGTTGTCTTCTAAGTAAAACTGTATAGAACTAATAAAGTCACCTACGATTTGCTAGCGAATGTTTTGCGGCTTGAATATGGGGTAATTTATGTACAAATTGTTTCATTTCACTGACAGTCCTTGCACCCTTGTGCTCCTATAATGATAAAACAAAACTATTTTGGTTTTTCTTGTAACTCTACATCACATTTCCTGTCCGAAAAACAAGCAGAAAGAAACTTCACATTAAGTACAGTTAATCTATCATTAGCCTAGTCTCAATGCCAGTTTATCACACTGGCGATTTTTGCTGCAATTTTTGTCATTTTGAAAGATGTGATAAAGTGGATAACTGCATGGTTAGTATAGTCGATCCAATAATTTAGCCAACGCATTTGTTAGTTAACCCACTCAATCAGATACACGAAGAGGAGAAATCGCAGCAAAAATGGCCAGTGTGAACTGTCCTGAAGCAACAAAGGTACAGTGTAATACTCCAGTTCTACATATAGTTCAGTGGATTAACCTCAAATGCGGCACTGATCTGCTTAGCTTTACGGCTAAGAACTGGGCCAACAGCTAAGAAGTTCAGGTCTCGTAATTCATTGAATAGTTGATCAGCAGAGTTCAGTGGAATCTTCTTTGGTCCAGGAGCTTGAGCTGGCTGAGATGATCCAGGCTTTTTATCATCTGGCACTTGAAATTTTTCAGGAGGAAATTTTGCAGTAGCTACATGGAAACACAAGATACAGAACCAGTCACAATATATGGTGTTTCCACTTCAAAGATTTCATACCGTTCTTTGTTTAGTGAAAAGTACAAAAGCAAATATTGGTTTCCCTTACTATTGTGTATTCCATATATCTCATCAATAAGTCCTTCATATGTAAGCTGAGTGCATAATGGAGTGATCAAATCTACATTTCTATCAATTAACAATAAACAGTCAATCTGAGGAGAGATTTGATTCTCCGTGACCATCACTTCTCGTCGCTTTCTTAGCATCATATCGACTGTTTTCTGCAAGAACAACAAGAAACATCTAAGAAAATTTCTTCCAGTGATAATCTCACCAACAGCAGGTAGGTATTCACTAGCAGCAACAGTGCCGAAAAATGTGAAGTTTGGTTCCCTAGTTACTAAAATCTGTCCCATAACATGCCGTTAAATGAGAAAAGTCATCGGTACCTTTGCAAGTTCACCTTTTCCATAAATCTTTGGGATAACACCATACAAAGTTTGCATCGTCATGAGAGAATTTGTGACATGATACAGGACACTGTAGTCATTTTCCAAATAACATTCCTGGAAATGACAAAAAATGTATTCATGTGTACCTACATTTAACCAATTCCATTGAATACTACTCAATTGTTGTATCAGACCTTGAAAGCACTTTCCATCTCTAACGAGAGCAAATCATTATCAAATGGAATCAAATCCAGTGGATACTCCTCCAATGAGATGTAACTCACACCAAGACCCTAACAATTGGATAATCTTTAAATTTTAACAAGAGAAATTCTATCACAATTAGGCAATCATATTAACATCTATTTTAGAAAACTCATTTCACCTGGAGATGTTGCTCGCAAAGCAATGTTTTTCTTGGCACAAACAAAACTGTGTAATCTTTCTTGCTTGTTGTTCGATCTTCCTCGCTAGAAAATATAAGGTTGTTTACTCTGTAGCTAGTACTACGTATAACTACAAAATACCAAACAACCCACAAACTACACTCATGACTCAGTGATTAGACCATAGCAGATGAGAGGCCATCTACCCTAACACATTGTCTGCAATGATTTCCATATGCGAGACTTTGGCTCGAGTAATGAAAATGATATGCTGGACTTTATTCTTGGGAAGACGGCCTGCTTGAAGTGGAAACATTGCATCAACTTCATGTTCCTAAAATGCAGTATTAATAATTTACAACACTACCTCAATTTGACAGCAATCGGCTTGCTTTAATATATCGAAACCCAGTTCTTAAAGTTTATAAATTCTAACACAACTTGACTTTGTCAGTTGACGGAGATTTTCAGGCTATAGAAGTGTACAAGCCAGTTTACCTTTAACAAAGAATACTCAGCAATCAATCCAAATGGCCCCGTTAAAGCGTTATCCCACACCAAAGCCTAAATAAAATGATATGCACTAGCTGTTTGTACAATTGGCAGGATGGAGTCATGGAGACCTCCGCTGTACATTTTGTAAAGTGCATGTAAGAGAATGTGATATTCCAGTAAATTGATAGAAAACCAAAGTATAGTTACTTTACTTCCAGGGCATTTATCGAGACAGTTCAGCAATTCTCTTCGAGCAGCCTCACGCAACAAACCAACATTCACTCGCCCTCCAGACAAATGAACCGCCGCCATCTTGTTTCTCTTCGTTCACCCGATTCGCATGCTTTGTCAAACGACTAATACACAATGAAAATATTCGTTTACTTTCAGGATAGTAGCGCATGCGCATTTTCCACAAACTTTTCCTTCAGAAATGAATGTGTGGGTGCGAGACATTGAGTGGAACCAAATAATATAGGTATCTTCACAGGACCTCTAGAAACAGCATAAAAGTGATAGCCTTTTATGACAAACAAAATCAAATATTTCAAAATTTCGCACGTGGAGCGTAAATGCGTATGCGCATCCGTCGTATCTAAGGTTTAAATGCCTGATAAATATATTTCAACAGCGTGAGGCCTTCGCTCCCTGGTCCCTGAGTGGTGCAGCAAACGTGACATCCCTTGCCGGAGGTTGTCTACGGATGTCAATTCCCGGTAGAACCGAACTGCCGGGAGTCTGTTTTCGCGTGGAGTCTAATTGAGGTAAGGGCGCGCTCCGATCAGCTTCGTTATCCTCTCGGTTCGCCTCCTGGTGTATAACGTTCGGTCCCTTTTTACCGTGATGCTTGTGTGATTTACTAGCGCCAGTGCTTTTAGGTGTACTCACGGTTGGCCGAGTCACGGACACAGAGGACTGAGGCCCAGATGATATAAATGTTTGTGTGAGAAGAGTTTTGATGTCATTAAGGTCTTTTTGCATCAACTTCATCTCATAATTTTGACGTTCAATCACTTGCAACAGATCTTTACGTATACTAAAAATAAGAATCGTTGTACTGAAATTTCTGCTACACAACAGGAAGAATTGACTTGCTTTACCTGTCAACGGAATGTTTATTCTCTTGTGCTTCCACTTTTCTTTCCTCTAAAGATGTTTTCACCATGTCTTCGACTTCCATAACTTTATCATTTATCTGATGAGTAAGTCGTTCCAACTCACCGGAGTCCGGGCTTAATGAATCGTCGTCATAATACAACTCCTAGAACAAGCGGGAAAAAAAATCCAGAAATATCAGAAAAACAACAATCAAATTTATTGCCTTTCAATATTTTGACCAAACGATCAATAAGGCTGGTTTACACTAACAAAGTTTCTGTGATCAAGGTAGGAATTTTTCACACGGATATTCTACGTTCTGAAAAATTTGTAAGAAATGTCAGGGTGAAGTGGTTCAGTGTTGAGCACTGTATTAGTTCCCTTAAATATTTTTAGCAAATGCTTGAAAACTTAAGATTTACCTATCCGAAATTTCCACTTTGATCACAGAAACTTTGACAGTGTAAACCGGAATTACCGATTGTAGAATCAGTAACAGGTAGCTTTCGCTTGAACAAAATATCCCCAGGATAGGATGGGATAAGAAAATTTTATTTCTCCTGCGAGTTCCGAAACCAATGATTTTACACAAAAAAACTTTTTTGTCAGTATCTATTTTTCAATTCACCCTATTTTGATATATGATTTGGTCTAACGCTTGCCGAATTTACTCTTCAAAAAGAGAAACTTTCTTGCCAAATAAATCAAACTTTTTCTGGCTTTACCTCTGGAGCACATTTTGTGTGAATATGATTCATGAACCGATCCCTTCTTCTTACAGACATGTCCGCTTCAAGTGATAAAATAATACTGGCTTTTTGCATGACTGCATTAGCATTCGCATTATCATACACTCTCTGAAACGTATCTGACATTAGCGCAATGAACAAGTTCAAACACACGATTGCAGACACAGCCAGATAACTGCCACACAATATTTGTGCCATTGCTCGATCGATTACCAACAACGAATCCCACGGATAATTTCCAACTACGGTAATTTCCCACACGGAATACATTAAATTATTAAAAGTACGCCAGCCTTCCGAGTCCTGTCCAGCCTTTTTCATTCTCTCCGCGTTTTCATCGCCTCCAAAAATGATCCAAAATGCGCACACATAGGGAATGTAGAATATAGTGAAGACAAACCCAAGAGTCAGTGTATCTTTGATAATGTGGCCTATCATGACTATGAAGGGACCAAGAGCCTCAAATGCTCGGAAAACTTTCATCAAACGTAACCAAATGAAAATTAATGCAATTGACATCACCTGGAAACAGATATAGACTCATTATAGCCCGTTTTCCACTAGGCGGAATTTCCCGTGCGAAAAATAGATCTAGCCACGTGATTGGTTCGCTTTGAGGGGGAAATATATTGCTAGCCAATCAGTTTGATAGATTTGTTTTCCGCATGGAAAATGCTGCTTAGTGGAAAACAGGCAAAATGCAAAAGTTCAGTTTGAATCATGAAGAGCAAAATAGCCTGGCCTTAGACAACGTAAAAGAATAAAATAAATCCCATCTTCACAAGCAAATTATCAAATAATTTCTTTTTCAAAATCTGTGACAAAAAGCTCATTCTCAAATTGCATACGAAATTTAAACCTACTTTGGGATGCAGCTCATTGGCTGTACTGTTGTCAATAGCAACAGCCAGAATTCGCGTCAGAATGACAGATAATATCCCGAAATAGGTCACCCAATCAAAATAGTTCCAGTAACTCTTAAAATACGATATTCCTTGTGATGAAATACTGGCTATCTCCATTTCGATGTATTGGCATTCCTCAGGCCATCTTGGGTGACAATATTTCAAATCACGATGGAGCTCTGTGATTCGCCAATTTTTCCATCTCTCATGCTGTCTTTGAGATTGACGTACCTACACAAAAAATATAAAACATAGCATTAAAAGTGAGGGGAAAAATTTGTAAAAATCTAAGGAAAAAGCAATAAATAGAGGAACTAAATAGTGTTGAACTGAGCTTGAGCATAAAACGGAAAATTTTCAAATTTCTTAAAACATATTTTTATGACGCTAAAACAATTTTTTTGGACAAAGATATTGAATATTAGTAGTTGGGGCAAATTTAGGATGATATGGGATATGACTGGAAATAAGTTTAAATTTGACCCAGGAGCAACAGAAATGCTTACCTCTGCAATTTCTTGCCAAATGAACAATACAGTAATACTAACAGCCAATGATTCCAGCACAATTCTCCACCAGTATTCACTTGGTGGGTTGTAATAAGTCGATTTTGACACTGCAATTCGAGGCAATGTGATGCCCAACGCTGTCCACAGCAAACAATAGAACAACTGAACAAATACTTGAATTATTGAACCAGTTTTTGCAAAATTCTCCCATTTCACCTGAATAAGTCTCTTGAACACTGGATGCATAATCAGCTCCATTTGTTTATAACGGACAGCTTCTTCCAGAGGTGTCCTAGCCAAACTATGCTCCATTTCGCCTGGTCTTCCAGGTTCAAGATCATTTAGATAATAGTATTGCTTGCGATTCGCTCTGTCCAGACTATGAAATTGATCCAATGCTTGTTTTGCAACTGGTGGCATCTTTGAGACCATTAAAGACATTGCAGTCACACCATTTTCATCGCAAACTCCAGCTGGTACATCAAGGCTGATTAATACCTTGGCTGTTTCTGAACGATCTACAGTAAGTTGATGATAGCTGGTTACGGTAATTTGATCAAACATGAAACAAAATAACTTCACCAGAAGCTATTTGTTTTCTGGGAGACAATTCTTACCTAATTCAGCAGCAACATGCAAAGGTGTTCTTTGTTTGTAATCTCTGCAATTCACATCAGCTCCAATGTTGATCAATTCTTTCAAAGCACTGTCGGCATCATTCTTGGCAGCATAATGAACTGGGGCTTGATTTTCACCACATGTGCATGCATGGAGGTCAGCTGAAATACAAGATTAGTTAATATACTTACACATACGGCAATTCAAGCATCCCAAAAAATGTTGACCAGTTCAATTCCGAACTTTGAGGAGTTCTTCTGAACAATTCCTTAAAATTTTGAAGATTTCTTTAAAAATTTCCCAACTTCCTGTTTCATCCACCAATCAAATTTCTTAAAAGGAAAATATAAAGTTGATTGGTCAATGAAAGAGGAGGTTAAGAACTTTTTGAAGAAATTTTCCATAATTTTAGGGAATTATATACAGGAATTATTTATGACGAATAAAATAGTTTTGCATCTGGAATTTGTAAAACTGCACATGTTTTTTGGAGATAATTTCCAAAAGACCTGGCATTCAACAGACATGAGATAAAATACATATTTCTAGAACAATGTTGGTGGTCCTTTGAACTGATAACCCACCTGGAATGTATAGTATGACCTAAAAAAAACCCCTACTAATTTTTATCTTTAATTCCATAGAATTCTAATTAATTTGAAATACATTCTAATCAATTCTAATGAATGATTTAATGTTATAAATACGTAATAAAATATACAAAACTAAAATCAAGATCATTAACAAACTTTTCCCAGATCAAAGTCTACTTACCACCATGCTCAAAAAGGAATCTTATCATTTCAGCATAGTCAACAGCAGCAGCAATATGCATTGCAGTCCTCCCATACTTGTCAGCTTTATTAATATCAGCTCCTTTTTCCAACAAATACAAAGCAACATCGATATGCCATGCTCGCGAAGCCTCGTGAAATATTGTCTGTCCAAATTTATCACAAACATTTACATCAGCCCCACTTTCAAGCAGAGAGTCCACAAAATCAAAGTCGACGACAGTTGTAGTTGATTCGGGATCAGCTCTTGCTAACTTTGCAAAATATAAAAGCAGAGCTCTATTGCTTGCGTCGTGGGCATTTTGGAGACTCGAAATTTCAATATCATTTGCTTGAGTACTGTTGTTATGCTCGTCTATATCGCTGTCTAAAAAGGCAACCAATTCTTTGCCATTTTGATACAGCTTCTTTCTTTTCTCCGAAGCTCTTTGTTTGGAGTTTTTTTTGCTTTCTCGTTTCCTGCACGAGTAGTCCTTCCATTTTGAAAAAGCATTCGATTGTCGTTGCAGGACGTCCCAAGCTGTTAGGGAAGTCCGATCTTTTGCCGCTTTAACTTCAGTTAATTCAACCTTTTCAGGCAATTGTGGTTGTCTTCTTGTGGGAAACACTCTTCCCTCTTTCATTTTAAACAACTATGTTTTCTTTTTGGCCAAGAAATCAAGTTTACCAATTGACCTGTTATTGTTTACATCAATAATACTTGACCCTTCGACTGACGCTGATGTCTAGAACTTTCACACCAGACTGACAGACTAGCTGCTGTTTCGTGTTAAATGCCACTCTAAATACAGCAACTATGTAACAACTTTCTCCCAAATTCGTGCCAAAACACGTCGTGGAGAAATGAGTAATCAGAACAATCAAGTTGATTTCTCGTTTGCAATCTTTGATCTGGTTACCAAGTTACGCATTAACAATTCACAATCAACAACACTTTCCCCCCGGCCAAAGCATTGTAGAACTATAAATACTTTAAAATATCCATAATTCCAGGGGGAAGGGAATTCCAGTTTATAGTTCTTTGATACTTCTAACTAGATTCCAGTCTGCTCGCCATTCATCTGGGCCCAAATGAGTTCTTGAGGTCTCCCAACCACGTGATTCTAATCTCCTCAAGAATACTGGGAATATTTTAAGCGTGAAATTATGTGCATAAGCGACAAAATCCCATGATGCTTGGCCTGGCAACTCCTTAGCTGACAATGAAAAAGAAAAAAGCGTGGTCATTTGGCCAGGCGTATATCGTTTCGTTCATGACTATGCCAACTTGTGCATAGTGACAACATGATCATCACAGATATGGTTTGACGACTATCTGTGTACTAGTTCAGCCTCACCTTGATAAATCTGCTGCCACAAATTACACAAATTATTGAGAGCCATTTCACTCAGTTCATCCTGGATCGCTCCCTATTAACGAAATATTCATAGAAAATAGTGTACATACCTCTTTCATCTCTTTAATTCGGATTAAACCTCAGATTTTCACTCTACAAAAATATTCTTCTCACCTTAGTAAATAGCCTTGGTGTTTTAATTACCAGATCCATGATTGCAATTTGAAAAGAACATTGCAGCAAACTGGTACAGTCAATGTTTTTATGAAGAGCAACATTTACTGAACCTGTCAAGCAGAAGAGATAACAGTCAGTTATGAAGGAGATTAAAACAAGTGCAATCTAGTCACATAAACAAGAAGAGTAAGATTTTTTCACCTGATTTAAAATTGCTTGAAACGTTTAACTTCATTATGTAGTGAGTTTCTTTTGAGTTAGGCAGAGCTGCATAAAAGTCATTTGAACTGTAGAACAAATAAAAAGAATATAGTTAGTATTTTCAAGTGAAAATCTGTGACTTTAATATGAGAAATTTTACCTTGAAATTACGTTCCCAAAAGGGCACCCCAAGTTGACATCGAGACAATTACCACATTCTAATATATAAAAAATAAAAAGACAGTTCAACATCTTAGGGAGTTTGAGATCAAGCAATATAATGACAAAACATCATACTTGTCAAAATAGGTTCTATTGCAGAAATTTCTTGAGGACTGAGTACTACTCCATGTTTTATGAAATTCTCGACCAGCAAGTGCATTCGCGTGAAATTGACTGTTTCCATGACTACTGATGAAACCGCTCGAAAGTTGCAGTACAAATGAAGGGTAGTGAAAACAAAAAATAACAACCAAATTATCCTAACAAAAGAGAGGAAACTATGTAGATAATGGTAGATGAAATATATGATCATCAAAACTTGCAACAATAAAGATTAGTACGTAATGTTAAACAGCAAATATCAAAGTTTTCAGTGCTCATCAATTTTACTAAAAAGAAAGCTAACCTTTCCTGTCCAGTAACCCAGGGTATAAGAACGAGATTAACCAAAAACGCAAGAAGATTGACCATGGTTTCCTGCAGGTAAAAGGTTACTGATTGATTTGTTTAAAAGCTTTGGTATTCTTTGATTGAGAATAAAATATTTTTATTTGCAAGCTTACCTGACTACCATCCTTGGCTGAAACGTCTGCCATATTGTCTCTTCTTGCTTGATGTTGTGTTAAAGCTGCTCGTGTCGCACCACCACAAACGCCAACAAGAGACTGAGAGAAAATATAAGCATTACATTGGGCCACAGTACAAACCAGCCCACCCTAGTCACTTACTCTATCTAACCTACAAATTTTTGTAAGGGTGCTATAAATGGGTTGAATAACCAATACAAAGCAGCAGGTTCTCCATTCAAAATAAAAAATATCATACTTACTCTACATATACTAGACATGCAGGCAAAAAGGAGAAAATATTCTTTAAATCTTGGAGCCAAGAGCTCAATACAATAGGTAAGATCATTGATTAAATCTGCTGCTAATCTGGGGGAAGAAGCAGATTGTTGTAAACACAGAGTAGTTAATTGGCTCCTGCATTTCCAAAACAAGCTGACCTCCATTTCTTAGCATAGCAGTCGAGTTCAGTTCTAAAAAAAAAGAGAACAGTTTAATATCTAGTTATTCCCATCTGATGTATAAATATATCTATTATGTATAACAAACCCTTTTAACCAAGTAAAGACTATTCTTCCGACCATTCCTGCTCCATCTATAGAAACACAAAACATTAAGAACTAGCAGTGCAACAGAAAGATACTTTCACGTTTCGAATAGGTGCCTAAAGTACCTTTTAAAAGCCAAGTAAATGTAGCTGCAAGAATTGTAGCTTTTTCATCGCCGACACCATATGCTTTCAACATTGCTTGTGCTGCCAGCGCAGCTACGATGGATGAACAGAATGCCTGGGAGACAAATGTTGTTTGGTAAAGTTAATCTTTATGTCTCCTAGTTCCTCAGCAAGTTCTCTGCCTAATGCCAGATTGTTTTAGTTGTCACTTGTCAAAGTGAGGGCACCTCAATGGTTAATATTAAGCATGCAAAGTCAGGTAGTTTCATACTTAACCTGACAAGTATCCCATATTTGATATTCCAAATAATCACTGCTAACACTGTTTGGGTAGCCTTGGGGCAGAAAGGCGTCCTAAAATTAGAAAAATCTGTAATACACAAAGGCCAAATCACTGTCACACTGCGGCAAAGTACAGTACAAACTGTGTATTTATACCTTTATAAACTTATTAACCGACGTCAAACCAGTGTCCTTGTACAGACGTTCCTTCTTTAATTTTCCTGTTCGCGATGCAAATGAATAGTGAGCTAGAAGGGAACCTTCTCCATAACTTTCTTCTGCTATCACTTCGTCCACCATTTTAAGTCCACCACTCGATACCATCATTCACAATAACATGACGCCGTTTCAAGAACAAGTATAACACATTGTAAACCATGCACAGCAGTGAAAATTACGAAACCCATCTTCAGCATATTAAATACTTATATAAGACACTGTGGGCAATAAATTCCGTTAATTTTGAGCGGAAAGGAAAAAGAGAAAATGGCGGATGTAATTTTGACAGATGGGCATGAGCAATTGTTAAATGTCTCCCCAGTCTTCTTGAGAGACTTTAGTTTGAAAAAGAGCGGGAAAATAATTTTGAAAAATATTTCATTTTCAACAACTCAAATAAATGCTTCAAAAGGAGCGAAATCATTGCAATGAAAGCGTAAAAACACACGAAAGGCTGTTTGAAAACCTTTACAGTTACCCATAAAATGTTTTCAAACTTTACAGGTAAAAAAGTGAAAAAAAGAACAAAATAAAATCAAGAACCGATAAAAAAAATTTAAAGGGACAAATATAAACATTTTTAAAGGTCTTTTAAAGTCCTAAAACGTAAACAAGAAATAGCTCTTGTTATGTAACTATTGTATTTTAACTGTTTTTTTTTAACAACAGGAAGACAAGGAATTTTCAACAGAAGAAGACGTCCGCGCCAAGCTGTGTATGCTTCACCACAAAGTCAAAACGAAACTAGCGAGTTGCACATTGATATTCCCGATATTGCAGACGAAACACTCGCAGAAATTGCTCAAGGTTTTGAAAGTAGCCCGAAAAATTTCAGCTATTCGGCTCCGAAACGAAACTCCTTCAATCCGACATACAACAGCACAGGGCCTTCACAGCAGAACAAACAGTTTCCAACACCACATAAACATCCGAATAATCAGTACAACAACAACAATTCCATGATGAAAAAACCAAAACTAGAGAAAAGTCACAAAAGCTTTTGCAAAGAAAACAACGATTCATTTGTTCAACCGCAGACCCCATACAACATGAAAAGCTCTTTTTCGTTGAGTAGTGTTCATCAAAATGGCCCAAGAAGCAAGTTTTCCCAGTTTGAGAAGTATGCAACTCCGTCACCGATCATTCTTTTGAGAACTCACCACGATAACATCTTTCCACTTTTTTTAGCACCATGAACAAACCCCAGCAATCATATTGTGGTAAGAAATTTCAGTTCTCTGGGAACAGTCCAGAGAAAGTTCACACACCAAGAGCCCAAATGAGACAGTCACAAAACAGCGATAGAAAATCGTATGGCACCTCAATGACCAATCAGAAAATCAAGACTGAAAATCCGGCCATACAAGTACAATTAAACATAATTCTATCGGCCTTAAAGTTTTCTTTCTATAGAAATAGATCTAGTAAAAGTCGTCTCTTTTTCATCCAGTGTTCCTACTGGAAAAATGTGGAAAAACTGGCAAGTTGCTTTCTTATTTAGAATGAAATGAACTCAAGTAACAAGGAAACAGCTTTCACAATCCAGACTCTTGATAAATCTATGAAGTTTATAACCTCAACTATTCAAGGAGTTAAAAAGTGGAGTGAATATAGAGACCAAATGCTTCTTGTCTTTGAAATATTTGGTAAGGGAGAGAAGCACGTTCAATTACATCTATCTATCCTTAATAATACCGGATGGTATAAAATTCTCTACAGCAGATCAACCCATGTCTTTTGGATTGCCCACATGTCCTAGAAAATATGACAAGAAGGTGATGCTTACGCATTTTATTTACTTCAGCGACATTGGATTCAGTGCCAACCTCTAACAACAACAGCACCGCAAAACTTTTTAATATCAAGGACAATTCAGGATCAACCAGATGTATCTACTGGGAGATGGTAAACACAAGTTTAAAATAATTTTTACTAGTAATGGTCAAATCTGACCGATGCTGTTGCCATTTTTGCTATTTAATCCAAAGTAATTTGTAAATTAGATGACAGACACAATGAAAACAAATGATTTTTACAGGATCATAAGTTGCCAAGGATGGCCAGGGGACAACTATACAGGTACAAAAACAAGTGCAATGTCAAGTGCTAAACAATGCAAAGTAAACACCGTTTAAAACATTTTGGTTTACTTGATAGATTGGTTGGAGCAATGGAGAGACACACAAGTTGTTTTCAATGTTTCACAATACGTCAAGCACAGCCGAATGAACAACGCTTTGCAAGGCAACAAGCTGAGACATGTGACAATGCCATGATGAGATTAACATCTATGATTGCAGAAGCCTGAAGCCACTATAAATGCTCATTTGAATGAATGTTATAATTTACTTACCAATTTTGCATTTTCTTGGAAATATTGTTATGTTCTACAGAAAAACACTAAACAGAAAGTTAAAATATTGATGTGAAACAGTTTAATAAAAATTTTTTGCTTGAATTTGAAATGAAATATTTGAATATAAACTTGTATGTACATTGATTGTTTTTCTAAATTACTAATAAAAAAGTACAAAGTTTCAAGTTTGAATGTATTGCATCTTTCAAACAAATAGCACAGACAAATTCACTATTTACAAAACATTTTATTCATACTAAAGTATCTGGAGGTTTTGGAGTTTGATTGAACCAAAATGGAATTAAAGAATACTATAGTTGTTGGGAACGATCTCTTGGGACATGATCAATTCCTCTTGCTTTTAGTTCTCGAATTATATGCATGGGTAATTTGCCAGTGACTGAAACAGCATAGCAGCCGGGCACCATATTATCTGGAAAAAAATAACTCTGTATAATAAAGCCCCACCGAAACTGGTCGCACAATGGTTACATTAGTACACAGACCTTCCAACTCTCACGCATTTTGCGTGAGACACACGCTCTTCAAATATTCTCACGCTCACACGCATAGACATTATTTTCTCACGCAGAAG
>JAOBYK010443456.1:0-14415 GCA_025434845.1 Phenganax subtilis | reverse complement strand
AGATGAAAAAATGCGCAATCAAAGGGGATAACCCTTCAATTTGAAGATACTCGAAATGTCATCACAACTGTAGGGAGTCTCCTTAAGACGGAAGTTCCCCTGTTTTTCAGGTACAATGCACTGTTGATCCAGTCTGCTTGCTTTTCATTCTTGGTTAGGATCTCTTTTATAAACAAATCATTAAGCTTTTTTTTAGCGCATCATGAAGAGCTACTGGACACTTCTTAGGGAATCTTACTTCGGGATGGCTCCTCTATCTTCCTCAGTCTTATAGTCTTTTATGTGCTCCAAGCCAGTAAACACATATTCATATTGTGTGAGTACCTCTCCTTCAGGCAACTCTTTGTTGTCCTATACTGTGCAATCAAGTAACTCATCATTCACAGTAACAACTCCTATAACTTCTGAGGTCTGTCCAGACAATAACGAGCATGATGTTTCTTTACTCACCGGAAAGACTACTTTCTCTAGAGTTTGTTCTCTTATACGACTGTCTAATACTGCTTCTTCTGCACGAGTTATTCTACTTTCACCGTGTGTTGTTCACTTTTCACTAACTCAGATGGATTGTAATTTGGTTGTAGTTTTCTTTTTCAGGCAATTTGCTGCAGCACGTCATTGATTGGCATCCTCACTTTTTCCCATGATAAGCTTTCACTGGATTATGTTTCAGATCAGGCAGTAGAGAGCTTAAGCAAGTGGCGTTTTTGACAACACGGACGTCGACCGGAAGTAAATTTGACGTTTTCCACCAATCACCGTGCTTGACCCAGTCTTTTGACGTTCCTCATGTCGTTCGTGTTGCCAAAAACGTCGCTTGCACTCGCTAGTGGCGTAGCTAGCGGCCCCGCTGTCCCGACCGGCGGGACTAAAACTTTCCCCAAGAATGAAAAAATGTTTTTAAATTAAAGCTAAAATCACAGTTTTGCCTATTTTGAAGTAATAAATATTAATTCTCATCATTTTTCAGTGTTGTCAGTCGTAGATCCTTAAAATGTTATGCAATTTCGCAATCTGCTCTGCGTTGCCTAGCAACTTGAAACCCAGAACACCTAATTTCCACGCAATTATGCATCACTCACGCGATTTGCGTGATCGATGTCCCGAGTTCCGCCAATTTCAGATGTTTAAGTGCAAACATACAATACATAATTAAAACATATACACTAGCAGTCAAAATGAACTGCTCAAAAGCTATTAGTACGACTAATGACCGGAATGCATAAAGTCACTTCTTTGAAACTATGAATTAAATAAAATATGTACAATATTTATAATTTTTAATATTTGGTAGGCCCTCCTCTAGCCTTTATGACGGCTTTAAACCTGCGAAGCACGGTAATCGACTTTCTGTATTATAGATTGCCACTTCGAGAGCTACAAATTGGAAGCAAGGTAATAGAAAGAGTAACCTCATATAAATTACTTGGCGTTTATTTAAGTAATGATCTAACCTGGAATATTCACTGTGACTAAATTACCAAGAAAGCAAATAAACGTTTCTATGTCTTGCGTGTATTGCGGAAAGCAAGGATAGGGCCCCAAGAACTATTAAGAGTATATTCTAGCCTAATTAGACCCATTCTCGAGTATGCGGCGCCTGTGTGGTCGGCCATCCAGGATTACTTTGATGCCAGAATAGAAAGAATCCAAAGGCGAGCTTTGAAAATAATTGACCCAGATTCATCATATGAGGAGTGCACACAATATTCTTTGAGGTCCTCACCAGCCATTCTCCTGACATATACCCAACCATCACTCCTATGGAGTATATATCATGACTTATCACTAAAGCTGACTTTTGACCACTGTTCTGCTGTCGAGTTTTTGTGCCTACTCGCATATTGAAGTTGTGCTTTCTTGTGGCGGGAGGTGAGACGTGGCTTTTTCCTTGGTTTGCAGCCATTGAGACCAGCTTCTCCTAACCTTCATTGGTTAGTGGAAACAGAAGTATGGACTCTATGCTCATGCTGCATCTCTAGTTTGATCTCTGGAGCAGTTTCAAATCGATCGGTTTTGCTTTTTCGAACCACGATGTTGTCTTCTCATGTTGTTGTCTTTCTTTTCCTGCTCGGTATCTTCAAATCTTTAACGCTGCCAGTCAGGTTCTGCTTTTTGAATATGTCGCTGACTATTCTTTGGCTGCAGCCAACCCCGCTAGCAATCTTGCGTTGGGAGTAGCCTTCTCTTGACAACGCCAAAAGCATTCCTCGACGTTCAAGACTGATTCTTGGCTTAAGACTCGTGATTCCGTAACTTGCCCCAGATTCTTCTTATCCACTGATTTACTCTTGTTTGAACTAGAGTCAACCACAACTGTTGATGTAACGCTTATCTCTGTCAAAAGTCTTGGCGAAGATTGTGGGACCTTTACACATGATTAAACATAATTATTTATGGAAAACAAAGGTAATTTTACGTATCACAGTAAGAAACGTCTGCCTATAAATGAAATACCGATTTGAGCAGTTCTTTTTGACTGCCATTGCATAACATTAATTATAAGCCTGGTTTCCATGAGTACCGTGGAATATAAAACCAATACAAATCAGCAAATAAAGTTGCTGCAGTCAGATTTAAATTTAGGTAAGGTAGTAGCCAGACGTAACTCAGTAGGAAGTGAGTTCCATAATACCGCTCCACTATAGCTAAAACTATTTTTAAGATAGTTGGTTCGTGGTCGCGGCAGTGCTAGTTTGCCACTGGTGTCTCTCAAAGTATAAATAGCGACGCTACTGCGATCAACAAACATCTGTGCCAAATAATTTGGTGCTAGGCCGTTCAGAGATTTGTAGACCAAAGAAGCCTTGGCAAGTCTACGCTGAGATTTAAGAGTTTTCCATCCAACTTTCTCGAAGAGACAATCGATTTCTGCATCATAGTTCGCTAAGGTCAGTAGTCTGGCAGCACGATTTTGAAGTTTTTGTATTTTATCTACCAGTGTACTACCGCTGCTGTCCCAGATCACAGAACAATAGTCAAAGTAAGGTTGAACTAGACAATTGTAAATAAGTTGCAAAGTAGAGAAATCAACAAAAGTTTAAACGTCTAATTCGCTTTAAAGCACCTATACCGGAGGCATCTTTTTTACATAGTTTTTCAATATGAACATTCCAGGACAAGTTCTCGTCAATATGTAAACCAAGTGACTTTGCATGAGAAACTTGCTTGATTGGAATGTCATTAATTGCCAACGAAGGCATAGTGTTAATTCTTATAAATTAAAAGTGTTAATTCTTTGGTGAGAGCTAATTAGCATGAATTTCGGAACCATTATATTGAGCTAGCTACGCCACTGCAGATAGGTACGACTGTAAAGTTCATTGTCTTCCAGCTGACTTGGATCCGAATGTACATCACTGACTAGGTTTATCTTCTTGTGCAACCCTGTATCTTGGTTCACGATGTTCTTCTTTATTTAGAGCGATGCTTTGCGTACTTCTTGAAGTTAATCGCTAGAATGCAGTTTAGCGGACACCAGGTTAGGGCAAGGTTAGTTTGTGGGCTCAGCGTTCGCAATCTAAAATTATGTTTTTTGAATGGTCAGCGTCGTAAGGTGTCCGCTAAATTGCATTAGCCCTAAGTTAATTTTTCTGTTGACACTTCTTTTTGCGTACGTGACCAAAAGCTAGGCATTCTTTTCGTTTATAGGCCGTTTGCTATGGCCACATGACATATCGTATACTCGCATTTAGCATGAGTTAGAACTGAAATTTTTTACATAGCCTACCTCGTTTAGAAATGCTGAACCCAAATCCAAAGACTTCCCGCGCTGTAGACCCGCAGTATTTTTGTAAAATCCTTGTCTATATTCACTCCTTCGGAAAACTTTTAGAAATACCGCGCCAATTTGAACTTTCGACTTCCGAACAACGCATCGCGCAAAAGTTTGTTCATTCGGTCCCAGTTTTTGAAACTCGCGCAATTGTTGTCATTTTGAGCGATGGAGGAAAGGAAAGCTAAGATTGCGTGGCGCATGCGACCAAATGAGCGCACTTTTTGCAGTTCCTGGTGACGTAAAATCAAGGGACGCGGAACCATTTAGAAAGTGGGGGGCACTAACAAAAAAGAGCACTTTCCCATGTAGTAATAATTCAATAGTAATAATTCAAAAAGTAATGCTAAACAGTCGGACTCTTGGTGTTTCCAAAGGCAAAATCACGATAAAGCCGTAGAGATTTTCCGTAATATATTATAAAGAATACATTCTGAAGAGTGGATCTCTACAGCTTTTTCTCTGACTGACTTGACTAAACCTACTCCCTTATTTCTCAATGACTGCAGTCAATATCCTGTTCTAGCTATCGTCAGTCAACTCGTACATAATTTCCTGCATGCTGATCAATTATGCAAATCAAGAAGTAATCAAATCATTGAATCAATTATTAAGTATAAAGAAAGTAAAATGAGTTAGGCTGTCCGAAACACTTGGACTTCTGTGAAGACGGCTCAATACACAAAATTAATTTGGATTTTGATCCTGGTGCCCAACGAGGGTTCAAAACTTCATAACATAGGATGATGGCCAGATTTTATGGTTTGTACTTTACTGTAATGTAACATTTTGCTACTTACAAATCTCTATTGAGATCATGTACTCATGTTTCGTATATTCGATTAATAAAAATTATAACGCACATTAATTAGTTACTCAAAGAAGGGCACAATTAGTGACTCAAAGAAGGGTATCTTAGCTGAAGAAAGGGGCACATTTTGGTCTTTTCAAAAAGGTGGGGGGGGGCACTGTGCCCCAGTGCGGCCCTTGCGTGTAATTAACTTCTCGAACACAGATTTTTGCTTAATAATTCTTGTACAGCATAGCCAAGCTTATACTATCTAACCACATTTTATTTCCTAGATGTAATGCTTAGTAATCATGCCCTAGCTCACATTAGCCTTGGGGTATGCATTTGAGCTCACAACGAAAGACATCAACTTAAAGCAATCCAGAGATATTTCCACGCTAAAACAGAAATGTCTACGGACACGGAACATGAACCCTTATGTATAAGTCATTTTGAAGGCAAAGAAGGAGAGCTTAAAATATCAGGAAAGGCTCATTGGCTACAATTCTTGAGCGAAAAAGCAATAGTTAAGTCTGTCTCCTACATCGTTATACAGACTTTACCAAAGTCGCGAAGAAGTCATTTGAATTCAATAGCGACTCTGAGTACGTAAACATTACCGATATTTCTTTTGTATGTCATTGTTATCGTTCATGTTACCGAAACTTCACGGATAAAACTAAAATCGAAAGAGCCTAAAAGTCATTAGCAACTATAGTAGGTAAAAAGAGGGTAGTTGATCGTAATACTACCAATGAAGATGCTGAAACTAACAGTCCACTCAAAAGTTACCAGAACTACTCGTCAACAATCCTTTGAAAAGTTTCCTGGTCATCTTCTCAATCATCAAATGTTTTACCCCAAGTTTATTTGATTTGTAAACGTAAGGGACCGATATAATTCACCGACAAGGTAACTTGAATTTAAAATTAGATTTTTAGAGATTTGCATTTGGAAGAAGTACTGAAGTATTCTTTACGTCCATTCCCTAGTTCATTGGCAACAAGTGAAGGAGACATTGTGAGAAATGCAAATCAAAATTACTTCACCCAATTGAGTGTGAAGGGCGACTTGAAATGCTCAGAAATTGAAGAACTTTTCAGTGACCATGAGGAGGCAGACATACGAATGATAGCTCAGGCAATGCACGCTTCCCTGTTCTATCCTAACGTTGTAATCAAGAGTCCTGATACAGATGTGTTTCTGATCGCACTTAACGTACTCACTTAATCATTGACGCCAATGTTTTCTTCGAAAGTGGGGCAGGAACAAAAAGACGCTTTGTTTCACTGTCAAAGATCCGGCATTTTGTTGCTGAACAATGGCGCTGCTCGCTTATCGGTCTTCATGCAATTACGGTGGGTATGTGCCTTGCTAAAACTTTTCATTAGCATATTTTACGCCATTTGTCATTCACTTCACGCTTGTTTCAAAAGACAGCGAATACAATTGCAACAGTATGATATATAATTTTGCATCTCTTCAGGGTGCGATACCACTAGTGTCTTTTACGGAAAAAGAAAGGTGACTGCATTTCGAGTAGCAAAACGAAAAGGAGAATATGGGGGTCTATTCACACATATGGGTCGAGGTTATAGCATCACCTCAACTAGGAAGTAGCTTGCACAGCTTTGTGTGTCACCTGTATAGTTTTGAAGAGTGTTCATACGTCAATGCACTTCGATATCAAATGTTCAAAACCGGAATATATGAGGAATATCTGCTACCTCCAAACCAAAATCCACTTGACCTGCACATAACTCGAGCAAATAATCAATGTTACATCTGGAGACATGCAGTACAGCCCGTTTTGGACCAGCCTTCTTTTCTTGAGCAAGGTTGGAAATTAGGCAATGATGGGAACGTTTTGATTAACAGGATGATGATCGCCCTGGCTCCCGAATCACTACTCGAATTTGCTAAATACGAATGTCAAAAGAGTTGTGAAAACAAAAGCTACTCTTGCGTAAAGTAGAGGTGAAGTGCTCAGAGTGTAAATGCGCTGGTTGCGAAAACAACAATGGGGACCAAGAAGAAATGGACGATTGCAATTCTGATTTATATGATATGATTGCAGCTCTGGCGAAGATAGTGACATGGAATAAAGGATCACGATAAGTTGAATTCTTGTTCGTTAGGCTAACGTTTTTCGAGACAAGTCGCTGCATGAGCTCATGCATTTCTCTGGGTACCGCTATTTTGCATATTAATTTTTCCAAGAAATATCAATGTCCACAATTCTAAATTGAAGCAATTGTGTGTTTTTAAACAAGCAAAACTTTATTATTGCACCCCGTCGCTCAAATAATGACAACAATTGTGCGAGCTCATGGAATTGGGACAGAATAAACGAACTTTTGAGTTATGAGAGTCATCCAAATCAAAAATTCTGAATGACGCGCGTTGTTGAAAATCTTTCGAAGAAGTGAATTTAGACGAGGATTTTACAAAAATACTGCGGGTCTGCAGAGCGGGAACTCTTTGGAATCGTGTTCAGCGACTTCTAAAATAGTAAGCCATGTGAAAATATTTCAGTTCTAACGCATGCTAAATGAAAATCGTTTTCTAGGCATCTTTTGGTGCCAGAGCAAACGGCCAATTATTGCTTTTCCCACAACATTTGCATGTAACTGTTGTGTTCGATTCCATAATAATTTTTTTGAAACTTCCTTTATTTCTAACCGGGTGGTAAAATAACACCAGTGGGTCTTCCAATAGCACAAGAAGCAGAAACACCCGGTGAAGTACGAGTGCAAATAATATCAGGGGCCGTTTGTTTAAAGCTGGGTTAGCTTAACCCTAGGTTAGTGTAATACTTAAACCAAAATTTGAGACTCGTTCAACTTAAATTTTTGAAAAGTTTTTGCTCAAAATATTTCCCTTAATAGGTAGTGATATCCCTCAAAGTTTGAAAAAATAAATGGTGCTTCAACGCAGGGACATAAAATGGTGGGTTAAATTTAAACCTAGCATAACTGCTAACCCACCTGTGAACAACCGGCCTCAGGAGGACATATTCCTGAATGTCCAGTGCAAAAGTGGCATCCCTTAACGTTAAACTATGCCACACTTGGTAACCCTAATGTGACTACAATCATGGAAATATTACGCGTAGACTTTCTGAGGAACATGTTTCCTCAGCACTGTCGTGGGGTAATTATTCAAGAAAACCCTACCCCCTCAACTCAGTCTTGGTCATTATAGAGGCACTGCGTGTAATTTTACGCACAAATCAACATTGGTTATCGGGGAGGGGGGAAACATTTGAAACAGTAGAAAGTCTACAAATTAATTTCCTTGATTGTAGTCTGCAAATGCCCAATGATCATATGTTCACCCTATTGACAATTCTCTGGCTTTATTTCTCACTAAAGTTTAGAGTGTTAGGTGCACACTAAAAATTACATAAATTACACGAATTTGGTGTAAATTTAATATTTACACTAAACGAGTGTAATTTAAGTGATGCAAAGCGTACTGTTACTCGAAGCTGGTGCTATTTTAACACAAGTTTGGTGAAACGTAAGGTAAATATACCCTGACTTGTGTTGATCGAACACTCAGAAATTTAGAGTGTTCCCTTGATTCGTTCCAAGCCATTTCCCTTCATTTCGTTCCCTCAAACCACATTCATTCCATACCTGTTACCTCTACCGCTCTCTAGTCTAGAACCATTTTCTCCGATCTCATTTCCATTTTGGTCTTCTGTGAACGTTAATGAGGGGAACCAATAGGGAAATGGAATAGTAGGAAACGAAGAATAACAACTTTTTTACTTATGCCAAGTCGTGATGTGCAGTTTTCAAGAAGATATATTTTATCTTATTAACGTCTAAGAAAAAAACAATACGGACGTAGATACATGAACTAAAGGTACGGCTGATCACCCTAAAACTGGTTCGAGGAAATGTCCTCGAGGACCACGTGATTGTACAAGAAGAGATAATAAAGATATACAAGTTGTCACACAATATTTATTCTTTCATTCAGTAACACTATGGCACTAAACTATTAAATTGGAACACACCTTTGCCAACCAAAAATTTTTAGAAAATTGTTTTTTACATTTTCTGCTTTTTAAAATTTATAATATATGGTGGACGACCTTAAAAGATAAAAAACTACAGATATGTTTTTTCGTCAACTACTTGTAACTAGCAAGAAAGTGCAGTTTAGGAGCTATATCTAATGATTTGATATACTGCAGTCAAGATCTTTAGCCATGTTTACGGAGCTATAATTGCAAAGTTGTATCTATTTTATCAACAAGTACCAGGGTAGTGGTATGTACTATCTTTTATATAATTTTCTACCTACAGGATGATACCCTAGACTGTTTGGAAACACAGCAAGAAATGCGAAATGAGTTGAAGGTACGTAGTGCATGAAATTGTGTAATAACTTTATGTCACAACATTACTAGTAATTGGAGTGCTGGAAGCTTACGTAGGTTTCTATCTCTGTATTCCTGCGAAAAATGATCCCAAAGCACAGGGTTACTTTCGTAAAGCTCGATCAGGTTTACAATTTCTTCGTCGCTCCACTGTTTCTCTGCTTCCTGCTTTAAACTTTGTAAACGCCTTCTTTCAAATAGCTCATACGTCTATAAAACTTCCAGGAACTTTCATAACTGTTGTCTTTACTTTCACGACGGATTTCACGCACCAGTGAAGACCGTAACGAATGTAGGACTCTTTTAAGACTTTTTTGGTCGAGTGAAAATTTTAAACTCATTGCATTTAATGCTGTCACTTTTTTGGGCTCGAGTAAAGACCGCACCAGTCATTCAAAGAGCAGGATAGCCCTCAAGGTCGGAAATAAGCTGTACCTTTTCCTTCGCCGTCAACTTTCTGGTAAAGAAAGCCTGCCGAAATCCTTGGTTTTCATCTGCACCCCTTGCAAGCTCCGCCATTTTGACTCAGCGTAAGGCAAGATTTCCCGCCAAAAGCGTGTTACACGTAATTTTCGCTCTGCAAGTTGAGCTAATTTGTTGCGAAAGTAGAGAATAAGTCAACTGTTATCGCAACTTGCAGAAGTCGTATTTTTATTGAGTTTGGGAATGTCACACGTTGAACAAGGCCCCGTGCAACTCAAATTCGTTTTTTTGCGACCCAAATTGCAGACAAAAAATCGACGTGTGACAGAGCCTTTAAGCAAAATAAGTGTTTTGGGAAAAACCAGATTTTTCTCTTTGTGTCTGTAATTATTTCCCAGAAGTAACCTAGCGGGAGCATTTCAGACGCCCTATGTTTAATAATAATATTATACTTTAAGTTCAATTTGTCCAATCAGAAAGCTGTATTTGTACCTCATGACCAGTCGATTTTTTGCCGTGTCGTACCGCATTCCCATTCCCAAGCTTAGGGTGTGATCTTAAATTTACCACACTGTGAGTGTGATATTAAATTTCTCACACGACCTCTCGCGAGGACTACAGGCACCCACTCAAAACATTGAAAAGAGGCGGAAGCTGATCGTTCATTTTTTTGCAATGACGAATATCGTTCAACCTAGTACCGTATGCAGTTCAACTTTTTGGTATAATATATCATTTATAGACCCTTCGCTCGGGATTTTCGGTGAAAATTTCCCTTTGTGCATGATGATACTTCCCTGAATCCCCCTCGCTTGGGTCTATAAGTGATAAAGGTTGTAAGGCTCATTGATCTTATTCTTTCTAACAACACCGTATAGGGCGTCAATATCTCCTTAGGCATCTCCATAAAATTCGCCAAGGAGTGGTTTTCGAGAAAAAGATCAGGTAGTAATTCCTTACATACTTTCAGTTAACTATAGAAGTGAGGTTTGTGATTCAGTGTATTAATATTTTTACTCCAGCTATATATTTGTAATTAGAAATGTGTACAAAACTGCCGTTAAAAAGACTTGTCAAATTTATGAACAGCAAAGACATTTCAACAAAGTCATTTAGCAAGCTTTCTTCTATTACAGTTACAAACAACAACCTGCCCAGCACAAGTAAGCAATCGCTTTCCAAAGCTGCCACGGCCAAAACGTCCAAAGAACTGAGTAATCAATTTCCAAAAAATAATCTTTCAAAAAGAGAAGAGAAGCCTAATGAAAGTGCTGTTTTTGAAGAAGGTAAAAGAATTAACTACTGTTTATCATCAATAGGGTCAATATGAGAAACGTACAGTAAGCATCTCAATCGCCTCTTTTCCAGGCCATCTTAACTTACTTTAATAAGTTGTCTTTGTTTCTATCCCCCCCCCCCCATCTGCCGCGAAATGAGAGTTAAAAACCACAATACGTCCTTCAGCGGAATTTCTAAAAGAGTTCCGACAATGCCAAGAAAAGTACTTGATTGCTAGCTCTCTTGTTCTTAATATACGTACTCTGTTGCATACAAGCCAAATTGATTTACAAAAACACTGCCAAAAGGGAAGTTCCCCTTAAATATTTTATTTTAAATTGGAAATAAATGAGTCCCTCATTATCAAGCCTAGCACTAATTAGACCTATGGAAGTTAACTTAATGCTGTTGAAAGAAAGGGGTCATTTGTGCTTTCCAAAATGACTTACTATCCATTCAATGCAAAGCCACACAATTTCAAAACTAGAAGGAAGGACTTTATTGAAATTCAACCTGGAACAGTAACATTTGATTATATTGAAATTGCACCTGCAACCACTTTAAGGCATTGTTTCCTCAGGGTGTTGATGAGTCTGCTTGGCTCGTTCGTTGGCGTTCTCCCTCTGCCACCAGCATTTGCTTACTGTCCTTGCCACCTTGACCTTGGTCACTTGTTTTTTTTGAACAGATGGATGAGTGATGTCTCCAGTTGCAATACTGACATCCTTGTTGACTACAACAATCTCCTGCTTTATGTCCCTGACAGGAACAGTTAAAGCGCAGCTGCATATCCCTTAGTATCTTCTGCCAGTATGCTACTGTAACAACCTTTTCACACTTGTTCAACTGACGGCCCGCTTCCTCACAGTATACTCACACCTTTGGCTTGATTCTTGCTGTCTGATTTGAAAGATTTGAAAATCTGGTATGCTTCTCGAAATGAATGTCATCCTATTTTAGAGGGTTTCACCATTGGCTTATAAGCAGCCTCGATTAACTCTGCAAATCGCCACTCCTGCCTGTTATCATCAGTTCTGACCAAATCATGACAAATACCTTCAAGCTTATTAATTGTCATCCTCACATAAACTCAAACGTCCTTCAGCGGGCCAAAAGTCTCAAGGACTGTACAATGGTTAATATGGTTTCTATAAAACACATGAATTGTTGATGGTTTTGATCCTCGATTGTTGGGTAAGCCAAGGATGTATTGGACGTTTGCTTTCATTACCTCGCGTTTCTTGCCATATTTCATTTTCAATGATACGATTATGTTTCTCGCTTGCTCATATTCCTCTGACATGAATGGTAATTTGCCAGTACAGTTGTGGACTTTCAATTTGATAAGGTCTTCTTTAGATAATTGTTTTTGATGCATCAGAGTTGTCGATTTCTGAATTAAATTGTCTGTTAAATCTCAGGCAATTCGTATGTTGTCCATTGAATTTGGTTACAACAAGTTCAGACAATTCTGCTGATGCTGATATTCCATCACCATCACTCTTTCTTGTTTTCAGATTTTAACCGTTTAGCATCGACATATAGTACTCCAAAGACCCAACGTAACTCTCGGACGTCCATTCAAATCACGAATTTCTTCAGTTTTATTGTCGTTTCGAGTTGTAATCTTTGAATTTTCGTTCTCTCGGGCCATGATCTTGCTTTTCAGTGTCTTTAGCTGCCTTTCAACTGCAGCAAGATTCTACAATCTTAATATAGTTACCATCGCTTTCTCTGTAAAGTGCAAAAGTTTTGTGCGAATCGCTTTGAATAATGCACTAATTTTGCCATGAATACGCTAAATTTTCCATGATAACTTGCTATGCTCCTCCAATCAGAAGTGCAAATTGTCGGAGATTGCTTTACTAACAAATCGATTCACAATAAAAAAGTTAAAACGCTTAAGGAGAAGTCAAGATTCACAACATGTTTGGCTAACATGAAACTGAATATATGTTATTTCTCTTCCACCCAAAGTTTTTCATCTTTGCGTCAAATATAAGTCGAGATATACCACCATGAAAGTGCGCCAAACTGCGCAGTTTTCATTGAACTAACACCTGGAATGCTATCTCCAACTGGAAAACTGAAGCTAAATTTTTGGAAGTCATCCTAATGCAGCATTCTGAAGCAACAGAAAAAGAAGCCTCTTTAAGTTTCCAATACTTTGGGTTAAGATGCATTAAAAAATGGTTTAATAAATCATAAAATGCATTTCCCACAACACTTTCATGAAAAAACCTCTTTTAAAATTCTGCTGTAGAATGTTTGTAATTTATTGGTGTAGAGCTCGTAATTAAATATCTTTTTTATGGAGAACAATGTAGATCGAGGAGTGGAGATTGCTATCGTTAAATCGTAACGACATACTTGCACGAATTTTTCTGCTTTGGTGATTTGTTTTTCAATGTAGTTCTTCTGAAATTTAGCAGAGAGGTATTTTTTCGAACCTAAACAACCAACAACAGTTCAATCTTGTTTCGTTGTAGAATATTTAACAGCACTTAATAACAAGCAGAAACATTAAAGTTTCTTTTTCTCTGCATGCCTGCTCCTAAAATGGTCTCACGAGAATATCTCCTTTTGAAAACATGTCTGTCGGGAGGTAAAAACACGAGTGTGTATAGAGGTAAAACGTAGCTTCATCCGATCATAGGGTAGTCCTTATGGAGGCAGCATTCCAGTTGTTCATAGTTCAATGGTAATTTTGACCCGCCATGATGTACATGTTAGCGAACCTGTGATAAAACAGCAGTGTTATTCTGTGACGCACTTGGCAAGCAAGTCTTTGCACTGCGTGTATACAAATTAATACAATATTAGGAGCACTGCAATGAGTAAAAACTTACTTCACTACAAGAAAATTAAGCAAATTAATCAGAAACGATGTGATTTAGAAGACAGAGAAAATATAAGGTCAAACAGGGCATAAAAATCATAAACTCATGGGCGTTTGAAACGGTCGAAGAAACAGACTTTGACGTCGATTATGGTTGTATTAATGATGCTGGTGCACCAAAATAAATAATCTTCACAATCTGAACATGCTGCAGACGGTCTGATGGCTTTAGGACATGAACTTTAAAGGGGAACTTCACCCCAAAAATAAGTTATGTTCAAACGTTATGTTTGCGAATAGAAGCTCGCCATTTTGCCAAAATACGGCGGCTCGCAAACTTCAGCGGTTTGCTGTTGTTACGTCGCTCAAGTGCTTCCCTTCGCAGAAAGAGTGCTTTAGTACTATAATTTTATTGCTGTGGCCTTTCTTCTCAGGTTATTACATCGTAAAATTTTATATATTCTATGGCTTTGTCATTTGTTTTGTTTGGAGATATGGATGCTGAGGTCTAGCGCGTTTGTAGATCGCTCTTTTATCACCGGAAAAGTCAATGTGGGGGTAACACGAGCCAAATTTTGGGACGTAAACATGAATTGCTTAGGCCATTACATAATACTGGAGAAAATAAGTCGCGACTTGCATAAGACGCGTCTCATATGAGACGCAAACACAGTCGTATAAATGGTCAAATTTACTTCAAATTCTGGTTAGTTGCGACATGGATAAGAATAGGGGTTTAGTACAGAGTTTTCCACGATACTTGTCAATAAGTCGTGACTTACCAGAATTGGACTATTTATATATACGAGTTTGCCCGCGTCTAGACGCGTCTTATGTAAATCGCGACCTATTTTGTCCTAAAGAACCTGAATTTATCTGCGTTTATAATATGTCTATGACTCGTACACTGTAGTTCC